>VWZY01011718.1:440852-488000 GCA_013399075.1 Chloroceryle aenea | reverse complement strand
CCTCGCTGCCGGAGCGGTGTGAGATGGGGCACGGGCGAAGTCCGAGGTACTACGGGGGCTCTGCTAAATTTATTAGCATACCACTCAGACGAAGCTCGGTATAAATCACGGAGCTGTATAGGGCCATAAAGCATCCGTATGTATCCTGCCCTCGCCGGGGTTCTGGTGAACAGGAGTTCATGGAAAGCTGGGTATCAGTAACATCTTTCAGATCTGGTGTATGTGACGTTTTAAAAGTCTGAGATATACAATGGGATATACTTATAGAGTGGCTAAAACGATTATATAGATTTTTTTATAGGTATTTGGTGCTTACATAAAAAAGAAAAGGGGGGAAGCTCTTAGATAATATGGTCAGTTCTGGGCATGATCTCTAATGGTTTTGAAAGCAATGCAATTATTGTTTTGGGAGATAAATAAAAGGTATTCTAAAACATAGTACATTATAAATGGATGTATGGTAACTGAGATCTAAGGACTTAATTCCTCCAGGGCTGTCGAATGCAGATCCCTCTATAGAGGCATCCTGTACTCTAAATGTAATAATACAGAAACAAATCAGTAACAATACCTGTCATGGACACAAATCTGAATAACTCTTTGAGCCACCTGGAACACCATCCTTAAATATGAGTATACACTGGAAATGTAAACCAAACATTGATACATTCAAAGGTGTTAGGAAAGCTCCAGCTGAAGCAGACGTGCCACCTCCAGCCACACACTGCTGTATTTTTGGTACCTCACAGGTAAGGAAAGGCAGTTTGGAATTGATGCCACCAGCAGCCTCAGATCTGGCTAACTGTTGGGTATCACAAAACAGGGACAGAAGAGGAATTACCCTTTACCAGTTTTGCCAGTAAACTAGCTATGAATATGTTTCCTAAACACTAACCATCCATACCTTTACCTTTCAACTTAATTCTTGAACACACACACTTTAACAATGCAGACAGAGTCCAGATCTCATTTTGTCCTTGCAAAACCCTTTTGCAGCCCTGTGAAAAGACTCTCTCTTCACCTCAGTGGGAAGTTAGTGGGGCTCCAGTGAGGCTGGTCTGCCTTACCTCAGCTGACTATCTAAAACCCTTCTCACAGGATTTTGTCTCATCCTACACACTTCAGAGGAATTCACTCATGTAAGCGCCTGACTAAAGATGCTTCAGAGCAAGAGTGATCCCACTGGAATTGCTGCTTAAAGACTTTAGTCCACTGAGGTCTAATGCCTTGCACCACGCAGTGGGGAAAGCCAAGCATATTTTCTTTGCCTTGATATGTTCAGTGAGTGCAGAAGACAAGCAGTGAAGACAGTGTGCCTGGTGCATTAAGTGGATGAGGAACAAAGTTTCTGTGTTCTGTTGAAAACCTTCTGCAATGACTGAGGTGACAGTGTTTTTGCCAGAACACTGGAGAACTCCAGCAGTATTTATGGAGTGCTTGAAGACCCTGGGTAAGCAAAGAAACACAAATGGTTGTTGCATTATGCAGCACAACTCTGTGTGATCTGCCAGGGATGTGACCAGTGAGGGGGTGGCAGGGTTGGATCTGGGAGCTACCAGAACACAGTGAGGCCCTGCTGCCAGTGCCATTAGCACAGCATACACCAATGGCTCCCTTGAAACTTGGGGAGAGATTTCACCACCCTCAGCTCCCCTGCTTTGCTAGGAACAGTATACCCATTCCTTCCTTTAACTGCAGCTACATGAAGGTATGTGTCTCTCTCCTCTCTCTGGACTACATGTACTGATATGTGTGGATTGCAGCAATACACAAAAGGCAAACAAGATCATTTTTCTCTTCTAGTTGGCTGGAAGCAACAGGCAGCAAAAATGCAGCTCCAACCAAAACAAGAGCTTTTCCAGTTCTTCCTTCTGAGGCTTACAACTCAATATATTTTTTTTCTTCAAAACCAAAGCTTTGCAGCTTGTCTCTCCCATGTGTATGTATCACATGCTGCTGCATGGGATATCTAGTCTGGTCACAAGGATGAAGGGTCATCTGAAAACTCCATGGCTTCAGGGCCTCCACCCAAGACAGATCTGCTTTAAGCGGGGACAGGAGACATGGTGCCCTCCACAGAAAACCTTCTGCAATAACTGGGCTGTGCAGGTGCCTGCACAGTTCTCATTAGCATGTCACTGCAGGACTCATCTGTTGTCACATTGGTGACTATGACTCTTCAGCAGCAGCCTCTGCTGACCCTACTGCTACCAATAGACATGTCTCACAGAGCTCATGGTGGGAGTGAGCTATGCAGGGACAGTTCAAGATGAAGATTGTAGGGAGAGGTGGGGGAAGAAAGGAGAGGAGGGAGGAAGCCCATATGATGAACTTGCCTTAGAAGTCAAAATTATTTGTCATGAGACATGGGACATTTCTCACATTTGTCTGAGTACTGCCCAGGAATCCAAAGCATTGGAGTTTGCTGTAGACATTGAGTTGTGGACTCTGATCAAATCTACCACTTGTTTTTCCTTCCTATTACACAAAAGCAGGATTCAACAAATTTCACATCAGAACTAAGACCTATTTTTGTGATGTCTTGAAAAAACTTTCTTAAAGAACTTAACATGTTAGTTGAAAAGAAAGAAAAACAAAGAAATCCTGTAAAGTTGTTATTTATGTTTGGTGTTTTTTTTGTGTTTGTTTTTTTTTTTTAAATGAAACAATGAAAGGAACAACAAAGAAAGTGTGATTCCTTTCTCCAGATTGCACTACCATAGATTAATAGCTCTATGAACAGATTTGCAAGTAGCACCATAATGCTAATCAAGATACTAAAAAAGTTTATGAGCAGTTGCTTAGAAAAAACAAGATAAAGCCTATGGAAATCTGATAGTGGTCAATGGTGCATTTATTCAAAACATAATACTGACTTCAAGCCTCCATAAATCCTTTGCACATGAAACTTCCATTGTGATCACTGTTCCAGATCTAAATGATTTATACTTTTTCTTTGGTAGACATTAGATATATCTCAGAATGTACAAGTTATGTACCTATTGATACAGAGTTAACCATGCCCCCATGAGATAATAAATACTAAATTCAAATAAGATAATTCAAAGAAGGAGTATCCTTTTAAGAAGATTTTTAAAAATTATTATTTATTAGTGGATTAACTTACATTAAAAAAATAAATTTCTGTGTGATTTGTTTCAAACTTCAAGGCCTCCACAGTTCCAACCCATTAGCTCTTGGGAGCAAAGCAGATGTTGGATTGTGTGCAGTTTCAAAACTGAGTTCACAGCAATATTAATCTCATCTCCCTCAGCAGCAGCCTTTGCAATTTCTCCGTGTGTTTGAGGAAATGGGTTCTACTGCTTTGAGCAGATGCTAGAAAACAAGGAATATACTGAAAGGCCAAGCAGAAGAGACCCACCAGGAAAGCAGTCTATCAGCCCTTTTTCCAAACTCCATGACCTGAGCTTCCTAATTTGTAGAAGCCTTGTGGTCTTCACTACCTCTGGGTTTCTGGGTTTTTGCATGTTTTGCTCCTAATTGTTCAAATATAAATGGATTCTCAGTTATCAATTTACTCCCAGCACCTCCGGGCAAAAGTCAAAGTAAGTTCAGTGAATTGGTTGGATATCAGCTAAAACCACAATTTTTCATCAGATAAACTTCTCTCAGAGGAACTACCAGAGTCAGCTTTAGCCAGACACCAGATCATTAATGAAATAATCATATTAATGAAATCATTAATGAAATAATACAAAATAATACGGGTAACACAAACACCTTGCAGTAGTTACAAATGCTATATATCAAGGAATGAAAGTTCTCAAAGAAGTTGAATATATTCTTGGATATTTTTTTATGTACTTTATCTCTATTTAATCACCCCCCACCCCAGCCAAATAAGGATTGCAGGTGTGAAATATTCTGAATTATACTCCACTCCAACACCACCTATTGATAATATCAATCCAGATATTGTAAAGGTCTGGATGGATTAACAGATATATGAGGACATGCACAAAGGCACACACAATTGCCACCTACTGCATCTTCAGAGATCACGCTCCTTTAGATAGCTGGATCCAATCCTGTGATCTCCTGCACTCAGCAAAACAGAAATGAGATCCTACCCATAACCACAGTAAATACATTTGCACGAACAAGCTGAGAGGAGGCAGGTATTCTCCAAGAGCTGTAGTATTGGTAATCCTAACCAAAAGAGATATAACCTAACCATAGACTTGCCAGCACACAAGGGATGCTCTGGGCTGCCCAGCGAATGAAAGGAATCCAAAGAACCTCAAGCACAGTTAAAAGATGGGAAGAACTATCTACTTCTGGATGCCAAGTTATTAGGTGACTACAGAGCAATGCTTTTGTGGAGCACTGTGAGGCTCTGAACAGTCTTGTACAACTTTTCCCAAATCACAGAAGTCCCCTGGGAAACTTCAGTAATCAAACAAGATCTCGCAGTCAGGAAGCTTTTCTTCATCCAGCCAATTTTATTTCCCCTTCATCATTCTATCTATTACTCATTACATCCTTCTGCCAAACTTGACATAATTCTTCTCCCTCTCTCCATGCTTACATGTTTCAGTTACATGTAGACTGCCATGTCCTTTCATCTCAGCTTTAGTTACCCATTCTTCAGGTTGCACATATTTAGTCCTTTTTTTGCTGTTCTCCTCTGAGCTCCCTCCAACAGCATCTCTCCAGAATAGAAGCATTCCAAGATGAACTAAATATTCTGCAAACAATTACAGTTGGCAGTCTCTAAATGTAAGGACACACAAACCAATGACTAAATCACCTTGAACAACTGAGTGAGAGTTCAAAGCCATAAAAATTGTCAAATCAGGATAGAGAACTTTGGATGACACTCTAAGATCAAATTTTCAGGAAGCTCTCAAGTAATGATATCTTCAAAAAATTCCCTAGTCTGCTTTATGGTCCTTCTCTTAAGGAATGTGTCATTAAATATATATTTGCAGTGATTTTTTATGTACAAAATATTTTACAAGAATTCTGCCACTGCAACATGAGGAAGGTACTGGTAAATGAATATTATCCTTACAATCTTATAACATATTCCTGAGGTACAACTTAATTTTTGTTTCAAGACACCCAAGTTCATGTAAAGACAAAAACGAATCACTTATTGCTGAACAACTCATTCTTAAAACATTAGAACACCACTGCATTACAGTTACAATGCCTTGCTTCTATCATCATGTCCTGCTGCAAGGAGACAGCTTCCACAGCTTTTTACTGCTGGAAATGTGTGGTTCTTACCCATAAACAACGTAAGGTCATTCCACAAATCAGAGCCTATTACAAATTACACTTCATCTACATAACTTACAATTTTATAAACTCAGGCTGGAAGACTTCAAGTTTAGTCACCTGAAGATAGTGAACATGGTAATATATCTCTTCCAAACCTGGAAGCACTATATATTTGAAATGGGGTTTATATCCAGTTAGGAAAGATAGTTACACAGGTACCCATTTTTGCCAAAGTTTGTCAGCTTCTGACTAGACACTGATAATGGTGTATGCTTGTGTAAGGTGCCAGAACTGACACACTATCACTCCCTGAACTTAGAGTCTGATTTTCCTTTGACAGCAGGAGAGGTGGGCACTTTCACTGGAACTTCAGAGCACACAGAGCCCTGAGGAATCAGATGAGAGACAGGTATTTGTACTGCGACATGCAGAGCAGCACGTTCAACACAGGTAAGAATCAACAACTTCTTTAATCTGTGGAAGGTTGCAGGTTCAGAGAGAGCCCCGATGCTTCCTGGGCCCTTTCCTAATGCGTGTGCTAGGACCACTCTAACAGCACAGTCCACCTGGGATCACTGAAGCACTCACCGTGTCTGGGATGGCCACATGAATTCAGACACAGAATTAAGACAGCTGTGTATGACCTGTGGAGGCTCTGAATGTCTGAGCAAGAAACATCTGGACATCTTTCAAGATAGAAAGGGCAACTGGCAGATTTAAAGAATCATGATCACACAATAGGAAGAAGACATCTCAGTGAAGCACCTGCATCTACCTGCTAAGCTTGCACCTCCATGGAGCAGAGGCAGCACAGAATGTGCATGTGCATGTCCCAAGCCAAGCCCAAATATTTGTACTAGAACTACAGTCTATAGGATGTTTTTTTTCTTCTTTCCATAAAGCTACTCTTTGCAACTACCTCCAATTTCTGTGCTTTTTTTTTCCCTCCCTCTGAATTTGTTCTTGTTATAAAAGAGAAGGATGCACTGCATTGTGGTCTTTCTTGGGTACCTGAAAGGAGCTACTCAACACACAGCATTTACAGACCGTTTTAATGCTAAAGACACAAAGTTGTTCTGATTACCTGGCATGCATTTACCAGTGGAAAGGGGGAGAAGGGAGTCGTCTCTCCTTCCATCTCCCCTGCTTCTGAAATTGCTCTGCCTCACCTCATGCAGTCCTGCACTCTTGGCTGTTCTCTGACTTTTCCCACTGTGAACTGAGGTCACGTTCGTTTTTGATTATGGCCAGAAAAAACAGGTGGCATGAGGTATGCAAGGTATCAGGCCCTATAACTTGTTGTCAAATCTCTAAGTACTTAGGTGGATTTTGTTGGAAGCATATTCCTAGAGTTACTGTTCATGTTTATAAAGTCTTTTGGGGTGAATGTTGCTCAATGGAAAAGCAACATAGAAATTTAACAACAGGCACACTGGAAAATGTAAAAACAAAACTAAAAAGCAATTCTCCCACAGGAACTGAAAGGCATTTCATACATGTCCAATGAGACATTAAAAATAATTATGTGGAAGACTAATAGCTCCCTTGGTTGTTTTAATATATTTTTGTCTACAAACAAGAAACATTCTCTAAACTGCTGCCTTGGCTTGGTTTGAAAGGTCTCTCAAACAAAAGCCCTTCAAGTGACCCTTAGATTATTAAAGCTCAGTAACAATGAATGTGGATCTCAGTCCAAACAAAGACTGTAAAAATAAAAAGACAGCAGTTTCGGTCTTGGAAATGAGTTTACCTCAGTAGACTGGAAGCACATAGAATGTATTTTTGATCGGTAGTCACAGCTTCTTTGAACAAGCCTAAAAACTTTTTGCCTCAAATTTTGACATTTATCTTTCCTCTCAAGCAATAACTGCAAATAGCCACACTTCCAGAACAAATGGAAAGGTTGGATGCCGTGTCTGAAGTTAAACTTCCCAGAGTTCATTCAGAGAACTCTTCAGATCACCAGGGTTGTTTGTTTGTGTGGTTTTTCTTTTCTTTTTTTTTTCTATTCTTAATGATTTTTTCCTCCAAAACTTGATAAATGTCATTAGCATCACCAGAAATGTTTGTGATGAACAAAAAAGGCCAGCAACGTCATATGCAAAGCTTCATCACTCTGAACTCTATCTCCCATGAGAAAGACAAAGAGGTTGAGATGTTCAATTGTTCAATGACAGACACTAATGTCAGATGCCAAAGCAGGAAAAGCAAACACAGGAGTGGGGAGAGAAATAAAGACCCCACAGAATATCTTGTTTTGAAAGTCATATGTCATTTAAATGGGGTTTATAACCAAAGAAGTTAGTTAAGAATATATTTTTGTGTAGTTTGCTGGCAGAACATACACTGCTTCCAGTTGATGGACTCAATTTTGCACTTGTGAACTGGAGACAACTTTTTTGGTATGTGTTTCACTGCACTGAGCATCAACAGCTATGTGCAGCACTCCCTCTAAGCACAGGCCAAAAAGGCTGTTGCCAAAGCAAGTGGACCATAAAAACATCAAAATGACCACAGTTCCTCCATCTCCTTTGTGTCTACCAGACTTGCTCTTGCAGCCAGTGGAAGAAATGGAGATGTAGGGACCGTGGCTATAGCTGGGAGAAGGCAACAACCTCCCTAAAAGACAGTGGTCCTCTGTCGCTTCCACCTAGCTCACCAGCCCTTTCCCAGTTGCTCTGGCTTTCCATGTGTGCCCTGGTCTTTCTTTTCCTTCTCACTCTCCTTCCTTTAGAAGCAGCAGCCCATCTCCCCTTTGTCCGTGGCATGTCCACCAAATTTGCATCACAAGTTCCCTTTGCTATTATCAACACAGTGGCACCAAGCAGACACGAGTGTATAGCCATTCCTTAGCTGGGCTAGACCATGTCATACTAAAGATCTTTCTGATGTTTTCAGTATGGAAGTTCAGCACCTCTGGGAGTGCTGGCAAAGCTGAAGAGGTGGATAACAATGCAATATTTTCCCAAAACAGACATCTGTTATACATTAACAAAGGCAGACAATGCCACAGCCAACCAACCTTATCTCTCTTTTGCCAAATTTCGGAACAGAAAGCTCAAATGACCTTGCTATTTGTACAGAAAAAGTACAAACAAAACTGTATCTGCTTTAACGGCTTGGAAGCTGTAGCATCACTTCTCTGCACGAGGATGCTTAATGACTGGAACTGGATTAGTACCCTTACTGGCCAAAGCTTGCTGTTCAACCTGTTTCTATTCAGAGCAGTAAATTAGCTCCCTTTGTGTTATGCCTGATTCCTGCCCAGAGGGTTAGGGAGATATTTGCTCTGCATAACCATGGCAACACAGCTGGCAATGAGCATCATGTTTGGCTGTTCCTGTGAACAGGAATTATCCCGTGAACTCCTTTTACCAGACACCAAGCAGCCATCAGTGTGACAATGATGCATTTAATGTCATGGTGCATTTAATATCATCAAGACTGGGTTTGAATACAGTAATAATAAAAGGCACTGTCACCTACCATTCTACCTCTTTCTCACTCCCTCCCATGTTTCAAGACATTTTATAATAATCTCTTTGCTCTTGCTTTGTAAAGGCTAATGCACTAAAGGTCACCTGTAGCATGGAATGATCACACAGTTCCCTGAAAGTACAGCTTCTCTTAGTACACTTTACACAATGCATTAAGAGAAATACAGGACAGAAAGCATAAGTATATGCAGGAGGAAAATGTTTCTGAATGAGATCTGGAAATAAAGACAGATGAAAAGAAGCCACATAATTTACTGAATAGATTAATAGTTGACAATGTCATTAGTGATGCTCTTCAAAACACTGATTTAGTTTTTATGAGAATTCACAATCCTTAAATCCAGAAGGTTCCTCTCTGTTCTGTGCTTACGCAGCACTTAGAACAGTATGGCACTGGTCTGCCATCAGGGTTCCTAGTACACATGAAGAATGGCAGCAGATGAAAAGTGAATAGTAGAAAATCTCGATTCTTAATATCTTAGCTTAACATCTGTTATTAAGAAACTAGAGCCTGGATTTCAGCAAAATTATCCTCAGAGTTACTGATGGCTTTTGCCAGCTGCATCAGTTTTAGAGCATGTACAACTCTTCTTATTGCAGTATAGCAATAGTAATGAGTTCCTTGGTTAGAAAAGAAACCTGAATGATGCTGTGTCTGCAAATGCCAAGATCACATAATGACCTGCAGCACATTATAAAATGCTGGTGATAATTGTAGAATAAGTTAGGAAAAGGATGAATTTGAGAGAAACTGTACATGGTGAAAGAGATATTTCTAAATTTTAAGAGTCCTGTCTTTTTTTCACAAGGATGGACAATAAGTTGATGTTGATGGCTGCTATCCACACGGAGAAAAACTAAATATCTCTGTCATTAAATATGACATGGCAATACATGCCAGAAGACCAGCCTGGTGTTCATTTCTATCTGCCAAGAAAAAGGACCATGTAGAGACATGATGTCTGTTCAAGGAAATGGCAGACTAGGACTTGTCATTTCGAAAGGCTATAATTTATTAATACTTCAGGTTTACTTAGCCATTTCTTTATCATTTTTGGTCTTCTGTATTAAGTAAAGCTCCCCAACACCTGAACACCTGAAACCATGCTAAGATGAGAAGAAAACCACTTTTGTTTTAATATCATAGCCTTTTAAGAAGTCATTAAAGTCCCAAAGATACTGTGTATTTCTCCCAAGAAGACAGCAACATTTGGGTGATGCATCAAACACAGAAGGAAAGAAGAGGGATATCAAAGGAAAAGTATCATGATAAGAAAAATTCAGTGAAGCCAACATAAACTAGGCAGGACTGTCTGTGCCATGCTAGTAAAGAAATAAAACCACAGCTATTTAAGAAAACCAGAAGAAGCATAAACGGACAGAAAAGTACTAACATGCTTAAAGTATCATTTCACATATTTAGTTTAATCCAGGCAGTTAACAAGTCTTGGAAAACAAAGCAAAAACGTATTATCTTGGTTCAAGCAAAGCATTTGCAGGCAGGTTCCCTTAGGAAACAAGGCTTATGTGATTGCACTGTCAGTCCATCTGTTTCTCAACCTCAGACCTGCTGCCGTCAAGCTCTGTAGAGACATGACATTCCCAGCAATGCTAAGTGTGCACAAACTTCAAGAAATTGGCAGCTCAATAGAAACAAAAGGACCTAAACTAGTGCCCCCACTAAAGCAGCACTGCTGTGTGAGCTCAGCAGTTATTTGCACAGTTTGGCTCCCTCCTGGCTAGTTACTCATCAGTACTGACTAGAATATGTGCTACCATTGCCCAGCTGTTATCTGGGGAGAAGGGAAGTGAAGGTAGTGGGAGGGAAGGGGATCACAGGGGACATGTAAGGAGAAGGGGCTGAAGGGTGGGTAAAGAGCTCTGAGGCAAGGATTCAATTCCAGGCAGCCAGGATTCATTAGTTCCACTGTCATGGAACAACTTGCTTCTCAGTTTTTCAGTGCAGCCAAGAAACTAGTAAAAGGAGATGTTTGCACAGCTCAGTTGATCGTGGGCTTTCAAAATCTTTATTTGCTGGCATTTCAGATACTGCTTCCAGCCACAGAGCCTTATGCAGGGAAAAGATTTGACCTATCCTCAGCAAGCTGTACTGAACCTTTACATTGATGTGGAAAGAAAAATATGAATAATGACATTGATCTAGAGGTGGAAAAAACATCAGGTTGCTTTAAATACTCCAGAGAAGAACTTGTGTCCTTTCAAAGGGGGATATTTTCTGCTTCTTTTCATCTGCACCACTGTCCCCTATAAACTAACCTTTTACTTGACTTGGAATAGTAGAACGTGTGAGTAAGGACAGAGTTTAATAAATGTTGAATTAGTTGGGACTGATTTAACCATTTAGGCCTTTACTTGTGCTTAGGGAAACGTGCTGAACTTTGAAGAGTTTGTTTGATTCCATTTTTTCTTAGCCGCGTGTAAACTGATTCTCTTTCAATTCCTATAAAGGACCCCATAAAAAGTTTTCCCGTGATATACACAAAAGGAAGCCAGAAAAAAACCCCAACAAACCAGCTGACAAAACCCACTCCAGACAGATGTATTTGTGAGCTATATATCAATTCCTTTCTATCAGAAACTGACTACATGATATAAAAGTGCCCAGGTCACTCTAGAATACATATTCTGACAAGAAAAAATTCAGTCTTCTCATTCTCCATTTTCAGTTCTTCCCAGGTAACAAGGCCTGTGACACCAGCTCCATTGTCATGGCACTCTCCATTCCTGAACTTCGTTCACCATACAGTGATGTCTGCAATCAGCTTCAGTTTTGCTCTAGGTAGGACAAAGAGCCAGCCATTAACAGGGGCCTCGACAAGGGCAGAAGCGGAATTACCACCAGAGGAGTGAGTTCCAGTGTCCATCAGAGCAGTAGCTGTCACTCCAGTTGTTATTTCTAACACAAACATCCCTAAGGGAGTGGTACAAAAACCTTTTCTGGTTCCAATTTTATTTAAGTGCAGAAATCTCACTCTTTCTAAATAGAAAGAAAAGCAGAGACAGCAGAGGTGGGGAGTGGTACAAAAAAGAGGCAAATGTGTTTTGGGAGGAAGTTAAAGATGGCTGTGGGAGATGGCTGCACTCACTCTCCTGCCATCATCTCCTGTCCAGGGTATGCCAGACATGCCTCTTCTCTGTTCTCTAGGTGTCACCTAATGGGTTGTGTAAGGAAAAAAAAAATAAGGTGGACATGATGGTGAGGAATGAGCTTTCACACCAGAGAATCCACAGCTGTTATTCTGATAGTCAAAGCTGAAAGTAATTCTTTCCCATCACTGCCCTTTCATCTGAACAGAACCTTTCACAGAGCTTTAACTTGTACCTGTGAGAGCTGTATGCACAAGAAAGCCCAAATGATTTTCTGTTGGCTCCACTCATATGGCATTTGTGTTCTTAGATTCCCCACTGTCCAGGCAAGGACTCCGACAGGGCTAAGCAGCAACACAGCCAGCAAATAAATTTGGAGCATATCAGTGTCTTGTGTACCAGTGTCTCGTATGCTGCACTGCTGGCTTCCTATTGCTTTCAAAACAGATCCAGGAAGAGATGCCAGTTACAAGGATGTCCCATATAAACTAATGAATCCCTTGCTTAGAAAGCAAGGAGTATTACACAGGTGTGTGCTTCAGCAGCACACATAACTCTATTCAACAGCACCTAGGGCTGCATACAAGGAAAAGGGGGAATTATAAGGTCAGTGCACATGCATTTGAAACACTACCTTATTTTTGCTGAACAAGGCCTGCATGAATCCTAACTCAGAATTGTTCAGAAATGACAACAGATGACAAAGAGAGGCTGATTTTTGCTGTGCTTCACAAAAGGAATGTTGCCACAGCTCTCTGCACAGCAACTGCCACCAGAGGTTTTGAGACCTAACCTGATTCTGACACAAATCCTTCCATGGGTCTGTCACTGGCCTTCAGTACCTTGGTTTTCCTACTGATTCAAATCAAGATGTGAGTAACACCGCTGGGACGAGTGTACAGCACAGCACTGATCATCTTGCAGCTCTCTGGATCATCCAAGTAGCATCAGGTAACTTTAGAAATCAGGCTTTGATTGAAGTTGAGTGACTAATATGCTCAAATCAGAAACTTCCCTGTGGATTTTAAAAATTTAATTATATTCCACCCCCAAATTTTCCTAGTGCTACTCATTGAAAATACACAGCTGCACTGGTGAAGCTGTCAGTGAAAGGAAGCTAGAGGTTTTGGCAGCTGCACAGAGGGGAAGAGGTGAGGCCCTGGACTCATGAGAAGGCGCTGGAGACAGTTTAGGTTTGGAGATCGCTGGAGTCTGCTGACAGTTTTGGCGATCTGAAGAAAACTCATTTTGTCCCCACCCTTTTGTGAATAAGGCAGAGGTGACAAGGTTACAAGGCAGTAGGTCTTAGCCCAGCTCTCTCAGTGACATATTGCATGACAATAGCCAAACAGAGCTTGGTTCCTACCTCCATCTGTAAAAAGGAGGTGCACTTCTTAAGGTGAACATCAAGATCTGGGACAGTTTGGGAGAATTCTTAGCTGTATGGAGCAGATCTCTTTGAGCTTGAAAGTGCTTAAGGCATGTGCTGATGTTGCCAGCAAGGATTTTAGCTCAGGAGCATGGCATATGCTATTCAGAGCTAGAGACCCTCTCAGGACAGAACATGTTCATCATGCAAGTCTCTCTGAAGAAGATACACTGAGCAAAAGCACAGCCTTCCTGTCATTTATTTTCCTTTGCATGCCACAGGAGTGTCTCTCTCTTTGAAGAACAGTTCACCTTTTCTACATTTATACAGTCCCTACCACTGGGGAGAAAGCCAGCAGTGTGGCTCCAGTGCACTGTCATAGAATAAAACAGTAACAGAAATAATAATTCTCAGGGAATTAATTTTCAACCTATATCTTAGTCACTTAAAATGCAACGGAGAAAAGTAAAACCCACAAGATGTACCAGTTTATCTAAATAAATTCCTGGTATTGTGAAATACCATAGAAAAAACCCCCACCACCACCTTCAGAACAAGGCTGCCTGAATAAAATGGGACTTTCCATTGTGCAAGAGACACAATTTCACTACAGTAGGTGAAAAGTACTCTGTAAGAATTGATTAGTATTAATTCTTACTGCTGTTGACTGAGCTACCTACACATCAGAGAAATATCTCCTTCTCAGCCATGCTGTACAGCAAGATACTTCTGACATAGAAGAGACAGCTTTCAAAGCACAGCCATACAGGAACAGGCTCAATACCAAAGTTGCACAGCATTACACTGTCACTGACATCAGTATCAGCCCTGCAGAGCATTGCAGTTGATAAGACTATTTTATTCCTGAAGTATGCTCACTTTTAAAATAAGTGACCAATATACATTCATAGAGTTTCCCAGATTTGGATCTTCTCTCTCTCCACTGCCTGGAGGGATGTTCTGCAGTTCACACAGCAGTATGCAATAATACCAGTATTACGAGATATTGTATAATCCAAATAAAATAATAAGACAAAATAAAGACACATTATTGAGTAGAGATTCATGGCATCTCCAAGAGATACCAGTGGCCAAAACAGAGCACGGCTCTCACAAAGGAGTGTTTACAGAAGCTGGGAGGAGCTGTCTGCACAGATTGTCCAGAGGGAGGAAAGTTCCACATTTTACAAACCTGAGCTACCAGCTGCTCAGTCACGGGGGTGACAACGTACCTCTCACAGCTGCAGGTCCATTTAGGAAAAAACATTTTCTCTAAAGCTTGCCGCTCCTCCTTGCAGCTTCTGCAGTGGAGAAAATCTTACTAACGCCCATTCTGAAGCACTCTGCTTTACACACACTGCACAGGTGTGGATGAACTGGTCATCTCTAAGGTGCTGTTAATCGGGACCTGCTGCTTCAGTGGACAAGAAAGAAAAGTAGTGCATGTGCTCTCACTGACAATGTGAAATCCCTTGTTTCCTGCTCTGCAGAACTGGCCCCTTGAGCTCTCCTTGATGTGGTAATGTAATAGAAGACCAAAAAGAAATGTGCAGCTTTCAGCAGTGTACATCAATGAGGGAACCAAATTAGGTTTATCAAAGAAAAACGTGACTCTGACCTATCCTTGGAACCAAATGAAAGAGTATCTAAAGGCAACAGTAGGTCTCCGAGAAGAAAACAAAGCCAAATGAGTTTAAAATAGATCCAAACAAGAATACATGGTGTTTTTTGTTGTGATCATTGCCAGCCAGATTATGATTGGTTACAAATGTTAAGGGCCCTTGAGTTGCTTGAGTTCTTAATCCATCAAATTGGTCATCACTATGTGCCAAGCGATGACCTCAGTCAAAAGCCATAAATCATAGCTCAAGAACCAAGCCTTCAAGCTCCCTCAAGTACTGCTTCTCTCAGCACTTGTGAATGGGGAAGGCAGGCTGCCCAGGGTTTTGGATCAGCTGCTTTACATGGAGGAAGACAAAAGAGACAAGTACCAAATTTTGTGTTAACAGAAGTTGGTGTGAATAAAAAAAAAAAGCTGCCAGAATGTGTGCTTTGCACGTGGGTTGAGAGCTGAAAGATCTGCTCCCAGTAAAATAGAAATGAAAGGAGTTAAAGCATGTAAGGAGTTAAAGGTAACCCCCTCGTTGCTAATCCTCTTCAAGGGCATCAGAAGCCTGCTACACTTGTAAAGAGCAAACACTATTGCAAATTCCCAGAGCAGTAATTTCTCATTCAGAAGCAGAGGAATCACTAGCTGTATTCTAGCTGGTATATGGATCAAATATGATGGAGCCCTTTTTTACGTATGAGTTAGCTCATCTTTAGTTATGTGTTCACCTACAAACAAATTTAGTAGGAATTTAATGATGGAAGGGATCTCAAAAACTGTTGTTAGAAGGATTTTGAGGAGCCAAGAGAGTGCATGTGTGGGAAGGAACATTTGAAGCAGTAAAGAAAAAGTGTGGTCACATTTTTCACCGCTGAGCACTTCACACCAAACTTTTTCCTGTGGCAGGACATCTTTCATGAAGCCTTCCACCATCTGCCTCTATTCCAATGACTCTTAGTCTTGTTTTTCAAACACTTATATGCTTGTATATATATATAAAATAAACAAATATTTGAATGACATTAAGGAACAGAATTAAAAATAACAGTAAAATCACAGGCACAAGTTAATTGTTCACTTGTGCACCTTCCAACTGCCAGTCTTGCACCCCCTTACCAGAGGGTCAACTGAAGTGTCTGTTTCTGGCATGACTTCATCAGAAATCCTGGGAACTGTCTGGGAACTCACTGCAGCTAAGGCCACTGGCAGGTACAGGCTGGCTGGCAGAGTCCAAGTTCAGGTTTTTGAATTGAGAAGCCACACCTATGGTACTGAACCTTAAAACAATGCCTCAGTAACACACAAATGGTTTTTAGGGATCCAAATGACCTCTGAAAGCATTGCCATATGAGGAACAGGCTGTTAGCAAATGCCTGGGAACACTAATTTTGATTCTGTTTTATTTTTTGAATGGGAACAATAAAGATTTCTTTGTAAGAAAAAAAACCTAAAAAATCACTGAGGTGCTGTACAGTTAAATACAGGTATTTCCAAGGCAGTTTGGAGCTAAAGGCTGCATCTGCATTAATAGTACCCTGCAAAAAGTCTTAATCTTGCAAGCTTTTTACACATCCCAAATGAGGTTGTAGCAATTCCAGAATAGTCCAGTCATATTATTAATTCAAATTTAAATGTAAGAGTGAGTCCTTATAGGAACAGACTGCATTTTGGAAGTGAAATCTTACCTTTCATAGTCTGAAGTATTATTGTAAATGATTATTCATCAGACTGAAAAACACTGGCTAATTTGGGGGGTTTGTATTTTGCTTACAATTTTATTTTAAATGCTTCTGGCAGTTAATGCCTTCATTTAAAAAATTTCATTAAATTTATGCAAAACTGCCTTCTGTGCTGAAGGGACTTCAAGAGATGAGGATAGATTTACTCCTTTCTGGTTTGGTTTCAAGAACTCCTGAGGAGTAAAACCCCACACAGTGGGGATGAAGTGACTTGGCTTTCATGGCAGGATGCTCCCTCTCACAAACCAAGGGAGGACAGAACTGCTCTGTACCTGCTACAGTCCCTCATATCACGAGATCCGTGTTCCAGTAAGGTCTGGGGATTTTTCCCTTGGGCCAGACCTACTGGCCCAAATGGCATCATGACTGGAGAAAGCATTTTACAACAGGCTCACATGCTCTCTTCTGTACACCTGCCCCACCAGCTCTTTTTCAAACGTGTGCACCTCCTGATATCTAGGACACTGAGAAGTGCAGCCCTGCTGTGTGTGGGAATCATTGCATAAAGTAAACCAGTCCCCCAAGAATTACAACGGAGCTACAGTCAGCAACATGCTGGACATCCAGTGGCTATAGAAAGCCTGGGTTTTACCCAAGAATCTCAACATAGAAGTCAATTTAAAATACACAACTGCCAATGCAACATGGTGTCTTTTTTTGGCAGAGAAGATAAAAATAGCAAAGAAACAACAGCACTGTTCTTTTTATGAAAGCCTGGCAGTTTTCCAGCAGAGACTCAAGTACGTTTTGTACTTTGGGGGGAAAAAATGATGGGATGTGCTCCAAGACTGGTCATACAAACCTGAGAAATATGGAACAAGAGGTTGGGCTGAAGCAGCCCAAGTGGTACCACCAGCTGCAGCCCCATTAATTAACACTCTGTGGTATGTAGCTGTAAGAGTGACCCTGATACTTGCTGAATACAAGCAGATAACTCTTCCAGAGCAGCTAGGCTTTTCTTACTGAGGTATATTTATCCAAGAAGTACCTTGTACATTTCCCCCCATCTCACAGGGCAGTAAATTAGTCCTAATTGCAAAGGTATGTAGTAAAAGCTGAGCTCAGCCTTCTGCAGCATTCGAAGACTTATTTTACAGTTTTAGAATTTCTCTGGTTGTCTAAAATTGAGGGGAGAGGAACATGAGAGAAAATGCAGGTTTTATAGATCTATAAAATTACCTTACTTCAGATAAATAAGTGTTTCTGTGCAACTTAAACAATGTAACTGAAAATAGGTTCTGGGGCTGACAGAGCAGTGCACTAGAACATAGATTTCTTTCTTTGCCATTCTTTTAATTTGGAAAGAATGACAACTTTATCTGCTTAAAGGGGAAAACCTGACAATGACACTAAGCAATTTTAGCATACCCTTACTCTAGTTTTATGAATAACTTTGGAAAAAGTACTGGTAGCAGATACAGAGCAAAATCCTACTGATGCAGCAGCAACTGCCTGAACAGGAGCTGGGAGAGTCACCGGGTGCAATCTTAAAGCACAAACAGCCTCAGGATTTTGAGTCCTTATTCTGTGCCAGATATCATCAACTGAGTGTAGCCTTTAGTCACTGTGTGTCTGTCATACTCTAATCCTCTTTAATAAATGTTAATTTTCTTTGTCCCTTTGGTTTGTGATACCTTGCTAACCCTCTGCCACTGCTACAAGGCAACCTGCAGAGTAACATCAGGCAGGGAACATCAACTACTCACTCCTTTCAGAGACTGATTGTTCTGGTAGTTGTAAACTTGACAAACAGACTCAGGATTTCATCTTGAATCAAAGCTATTGTGTTGGTCTAAGAAAACAATGTTTGTATCAGACTCCACAGAATACAACTTGCATAAAACTTGCATGTACTGTGCAGATGGTAGACACTTAACAGCAATGAGCTGCCTCTTTCTGTTGCCAGATCTAACATATAGAAGCAATACTGGTTTCTTGTTTCTCAGCAAGTTCCAGAAAGGATCCATTTCCTCTGACCAAAACCCAGTGCCTACATGCATGACAACAGATACGTAATCTTGTAAATGAAATAAGCAAACAAAAAGTAGTCACCTAACTCAAGGCCAAACAAAAGAAGAAAAGACAGAAGGTTTTTGGACTGGCTGGTTCTTCTGGGAATGCAGCTGTGCATTCCAGCAGGCAGCAAGAATGTGGGTTTTTCCATTTATGCTGATCACAAGCTTTGCTACATTCTGCCCAAAAGCATTTGCCCCCCCTCCATGCATGGCTTCAGGAGATACTGTTTCACAAAATAACACCACTATGCTGCAGAAAAAGAAGCCAAAAAGAAAGAAACATAAAAATCTAGTAGCCATCTCAATAATGACATGACCAAAGCCCACCAGTGAGATAGGAGGGTTCACAAGAAAATGTGCTGTCATCTCTTCCTCTATCTGACCTTCAAAATGTGTGATTTGCTGATCTCAAAACTGTTGACTCCTGTGAAAATGCCCAATCCATTACCTATCTCCAGTGGCACTCAGAACAAACCTGGTTCATGTCTTTGCCATATTGTCTAACCATGTTCAAATGTGCAAACAGGCAGGAATTGCAGTGAACATCGTGACAGGGCCACCACAGTGATATTTGCTTAAAGCTCTTCTCCACTGAGAGCAAATACCTGCCTGCTGCACCAGTAGATGGCTCCTACCTCCCTTTAGCTGGACACACGTTACAGTTAGATCTCTGTCACCTCTTGAAGGAAAGAGTCTTTCATCTTTTTGAATGTCTACAAAAGTCTCTTGGGACTGGATCCGACTCTCACTAATTTCAAGGGGACTGGGAAAAAGCACTAGAAGAGATTAAAAAAATAACAAACAATGAGAAAGAATAGGACATAAAAAAAATTATGTCTCCAAATCTGCCCCATTCTAGTTTTTACCTTTCAATAATGGTTACATGTGTTTTCTGCACATTTAAGTATCAGAAAAACATATAAACCATTTTTACTGCATACAGCAAAAATTTATCTATATATTTCAGCTTAGATCTGCAAGAATTCACTTAAATTTTAAAACTAGAGTGAGAAAACAAAGACAGTCAGTTTTATTCTGTGCACAGCAATTACTCCAGCTGTCAGCACAAGTCACTTTTACTGCTAAAGCAAAAGTGTGAAGCATCAAGTTAAAAAAAAAAAAACAATACAAGTTTATTTAAAAAGACCACACCTTCTGTACTGTAGTCCCCTGACACTGTTAGGCACAAGTAATAGCAAATTACCAAGCACAATTAAAAGGAATGAAAATGCCAGGAATTCAAAGGAGAAAAGTAGTTATTTTCTTAGCACCAAGGAGAACCAAAGTTAGTGCTGAGTTTCAAAAGCATTTACAGATCTTCTGCAGCTCTCCCACGATTTCACAGAGTGAAATCCTGCTGCTACCTCCTGTAATCAACAGGATTTTTGCTATCAACTTCAGTGGAAGCCAGCACTGTACCCTCTTTTTATCATCTCAGCCCACAAGCCCAAATTTAGCCCTTTATGATTTGTTTTCAACAATAAAGATGAGTGTTTAGCACTTGCTGTAAGGCAGTGGGGTTTTCAACTAACTAGAGGCTATTGTAAATACTACTCAAACTGTGCTCCCTCTGTCATAAAGGTGCACATTTCTGGAAATGTCACACTTTGGATAATTCATCAGTATAAAAATGGTAACACCAATTTAATTTTTACAACTATAAAAGTCTAATTATTTTCTTCAAAACAAAACACAAAGATAAAATCTAAAATCAAAGTTTAAAGTGGATGGTAAAAGGTGTTACTCTTCTCTTCTGGATTCTGGTCCAGGTCACACAGTTGTAAATAGTGTGTATTTCTACCACTTTTTTGGCTTCCTCAGCATTTACATCTGAAAGGGAATAAATCCTAGAACTACAACATTACATTTGTCTGAGCAGTTTAATTAGTACTTGCTGCACAAATGTAGAACATGTGTGTGATGTATAAAAATTATAAAATGAAAAAAAACAAACCTCTAATTAAATTATATGTCACCAAAACCCCAGGATGAATACTTATAGCTCATCTACCATAGAAGCCATTGTACATGAAATGGGGTAACGTATAAACAAAGTGCTTTATCTGGGGTATGACTGGAAGCTCCAAGATTGTAACGTCCTTTAAGATAACATTCCAAACCTATCCTTTTAAGTTTTCAGCCAAGAATTTGTTTTTATAATTTCTTTGCTCTTGGCAAAAGGAAACTATACTTCAGGCTAAGTTCTCCCCCCCAGTGCCACTACCACTCCCCCATTTCTTGCCAAAGTAACAACACAAGGGTTTTGAGAACCAAAACTACAGGGAACAGGCTATAGCTGCTGCTCTCTCTTGCTATTTCTTTCTTTATCGTATCTACTATGGGGTATCATGAAACAGCTCTTTAAACCCACAAATAATAGTACTGTTTTATCTATAAGGAGATCTCACCCTGCAGCTCCCACCTGGCTAACTGATCTGGGAGAAGCTAACGCTTGTGCAGAAAAGACCTGCTCCCTACCTAGGGTGACAGAGCCAGCTGAACCCCCCTCTGCACAGACAAGTAGGCTCAGTATAAATCTGCTGCTGCGATACCTCCTGAAAACACAGTACTCACTTGCCCACAGGAGAACAGATTTAACTTACTTTGCTGCTCCTAGACTGTGGGGCGTTGTGTCACGCGGAGAAGCGCTTGATGCAGTTTTAGGAATCACAAGGGCTTAAATCACTGCTGTCTCCCCAAACTGTCTATAGGCCACTAGGAACACCTCTAGTTCTCAGTAAACCCCCTCACTTCCAATATGCACTAAGGGATGAGGTCATTTATTGAGCATGACCATTAATAAAACCACAGAAGGGAGATTTTAGGGAGTGTCTGCTCCTTTCTCTGCCAGCTGCAGGGATTTTCTAATCACTTTATGCTGCCATAGCACTATGCTGAGATTCAGCTGCATTTCTCAGGGGAAGAAAAAACCTGCTGCAGGGTAAATATAAAATTAATATTGAGCAGTTTTGAAAAGTCTCAGTTGAAAATAATTAAAAATAACATCACTCTTAATTGTACTTTGTAAAAGGAAAAAGATGTTGCAACAATTTCCCCTAATTTCCCCAACAGCCACACCTATGTGTGACACTAAAGTAAATACTGTATATCACTACAGAGGCTACGTCCTCATTTCACTTGTTAAGCAATACTAGAATGAGGCTACACCACTGTAAAATAACCTTTTCTTGTTTAATTTTGCATGAGTTCAAGCTCTCACATTTCATAAAATTGAATCTCTTTTACGAAAGCTCCTACACACTGTACAGGAATGTTCTCTAAAAAAGGCAAGCAGATAATTGAATGACAGGAAAGTTTTACAGCAAATTTTTGTTGTGGGGAGGTAAGCACAAAGTACGTGTGCAAGTGTGTGATTGTTTGTGTAAGCCTCATGCTGTTGCTCATAGTCCCCTGATTGATGAAGCCTAGTTCGTGCTCTTCTGAGAGCTGGCATTTGTTTTTTCAGAAAGAATTGCTGTATTTTGTCTCCTGTCTTTGGGATACTCAGGGGGAAAGCCCCTTTAGTTCAGTAGGAACAATTCTTTTTTCATCTTCATCCCTGAAAACCATTTGGAATTTTAGGAGAGGAACAAAGACCCTCTTTCCTTAAATAAAAAAAAAATAATCTGTCTCAAACAAGGAAAAGGAAAGGAACCTATTATCCATCTGAGACTGAGTTAATAGAACTTTACCTTTATTCCCCCAACAAATGAAAACCCAGACAAAGGGAGAGCTTGTCACAGAGTACTTACTCTAAGAGACTCTGAGGCGGCGAGGAGAATCAGAGACAGGTTCATGACCGACTGGATTCCTCCCCTGCTCCAGTTAATTCAGGGAAGTGTTCAAAGTTGCAGTCATAGCTGAGTCTTCCACCATCAGATATACAGCTTATGCAGATACTGCTTCAGAGGCTATGCTTATACCGTTCATGCTGCCATCCCAGTGGAAGCACATCTCAAATGCTCCCTTCTCCTCTCAAAAGGCTGAATTCTGGTCTCTTACTCAGCCTCCGAATTCAAAGGCCTTTCTCTGGGCTTAAGTAATTTCACCTGGTATCAGCAGTGATATCAGGAACTCGGGAATTTAAGCACTTGCAATTGAAAAACTTGAATCTCTTTAAAACCAGATAACTAAATTATGATGTGCTTGTTAAATTTTACACTTCAAAATCATAATAAATCCCTGCCTTTGAAAACCTATCCAGCCTAATTTGGAATTTCCACAGCAAAAAATGAAAGAGTTTTCATGAGAATGTGGAAAGTTAGTGCTTACAAAGCAAATGTTGATGGTGTCTACATAATGTCTGTCCTATTAGACAATTTGGATCTAAAAATACTACAGAAAACAGAATTACAGTGTATGTTTACAACAATGAACAAAGACTGAAGTGTGCAAATAAAAATAATCTCGTAAGTGAAGGACTAGAATCAAAGAATGAAATGTTTTTCTTGTGGAACTAGTAATTATCACAAAGAAGGTCAGACAATTTCCTGAAAACAAATATGTAAGTATTTTTCTGCTGCTTTTCTCCTTTGTTTTTTGACCGGTATTTGTGAAAAACTAACAGTGCTCAGCACACAAGTGTTTGGTCTACAGCTCAGTGCTAGAGAGGCAAAGACACAGCATTCTCGACAGTCACAGAACACCCTGGGCCAATGACTTT
This sequence comes from Chloroceryle aenea, assembly GCA_013399075.1. Taxonomy (NCBI): domain Eukaryota; kingdom Metazoa; phylum Chordata; class Aves; order Coraciiformes; family Cerylidae; genus Chloroceryle; species Chloroceryle aenea. The sequence goes on along the minus strand of VWZY01011718.1, from coordinate 464,753 downwards.
TTTATGCTTTACAGCCATTTATAAATGGATTTTCAAAAACAAACAAACTCATCTGTTTTGGAAGGGTGAACTAATGGCCTTGCTTTCGGTGAGCTTCCACTACATGATGAACTATAAAATGATAGTCCAGGTTTATTGGGTAGGTAGATACAAGAATAGTATAAGAAATGAATACATTAATCTGAGGAAATGTCTACTGAGTGGCTGGTTTAATATACAGAACATTTCAACTCACATCCCAGTAATATTCTGGTCTTCATAGAATCACAGGATGGCTGAGGTTCGAAGGAACATCCAGAGGTCATCTGGACCGTTCCCCCCCTGCTCAAGCAGGTTGTTCTAGAGCTGTTTAGCCAGGACTGACCATCTTCCTAAAGTCAGGCTGACACAACTCGAAAGCAATAATAGAATAACCAATCTCTCGGCCCCTCGAGAGAGGTTTCTGTGGCGTGTGTGTTTGTTGGTTTGTTTGGTTTTTTTTTATTATCTAAGCCCACAAGCCCAAATTTAGCTCTTTATTAGTCTCAGCATTCCCAGAAATGTGGGTATTATAGAAAGATGCTATTTGTGCTGATTTCTTTGTATCGGCTTTGTACAGCTTTTCAAAAGCACTAAGCAAACAGCCATATCAGCAGAGCTTTCATTTTTGTCAGTGATCTCTGTCAGATTTTCCTTCGAGATTATATCAGAATTTGGATTATTTGTTTGCCACCACATACTATTTCACACTGGTAGCATACAAGGGGAGAAAAAGAAAAATTGGATGTACATAGATTGGAAGTAATTTCTAACTCCATTATGTTTTCAAAGTTGCAAATTTGAACATCATCTTACTCCAACCTGCTGCTTAAAAATCTCTGGAATGCAGATTGGACATGCTCTATAGGTAAAAAAGCCAAAAAATTCTTTTTTTTAACATTAAAAAATCAGGTTGTTTATGCAAACTGTTTCTCCTTGGCTGTAATTCTATCTCCTAACATCCATTATTCAACAAACATATGTTAGAACAACTCCTTTACTACCTTCTCAACATTTATACAGGGGAATAGAAAACTTTTTAAGCCAAGGTGTACAGGGTCAACTTAATCTTCCAAATAACTATTGCAGTGTACAAGAGCTTCTCCAGCATCTTTATCTCTTGAGCTTAAAAGTTACCAAAGTTAAAAGGCAGGATTACAGTTATCAGACCAGTATTTCAATTTTAAGAGATGGACTATTGATCAACACAGAGAGAAAGCTGATCTGTATAAGCACTGCATGAAGGATTTCCAGTCCATCCAATAATAAACTGAAGTGTTATTTCAGTGAAGTTCTTTTGACCATTTAATCACACTGTCTGTGGAATAGGAATTATATAAATGGTGTATTCAAAAAGTTGATTTTTAAGAAATGTGTACAAATTTCTCCTCCTATCACAGAACTTATTTTTGCTCTCATGATAAAACATTAACAACCTAGCCATTTCAAATACACTATTCAGGGCTCGGGAAAGGGAATTTGAAACAAAAACTAAATAGAAAGATTCAGACAGGAACAGTGTTTTCACTTGGATCCAAACCAAAGTAATCTGTAAGAGATAAATCATTTGAATGTGTGTGCAATTCTTTTATATGGAATTCAGTACTTCTGCTGATACTGCATTTGTTTGTCATTTTACTTGGTTTATACTTACCTGTTTATTTGGATTGCTAAATGGTTTTACCCTTCAAGTTTAGCATAACTGTTTATATGCAATCAGCACCAGTGTTAAGAATGTGCCTCCTGATGCCACTGTCTATGTCACTCGTGCAAGAGGGACACTAATCAATTTTAAGCTTTCAAAATGCAGGGAAGTGGCGTTATCCCCTGCCCTGTCACAGGTGTCCTGCCAAACAAGTGACCCTGCCAGCACAAGTGATAAATCAATCCAGCACGGTGAGTTCTCAGAAATCAGCTACATGCAGCTCTCCCACAACACTGTCGTTTCCCACAAGAGAATCACCTATCACGTACTCTTACAGCTGTCCTTGGAAGGATGTGTGAAGAGGGGGAAAGGAGCACAGCTGGCTTGCAAAGCAAAGATGGGCACGCAGAAGCAATTTAAACTGAAACATTTTAACCCACTGTGGCAGGCACTGCTGCCTCTACCGCACAGCTCAAACCTGCAAGCCCACAAATGTACTCAGGTCAGTAGCTGCTTCTTGGGAGTCTCAAAAACTCTGGGGAGTGGGGCTGTGATCTCCTTGGTGGAATCACAGATTTTGTGTATCACCAACAAGTGCCTTTTAGCAAAACTGCCCTCCTGCTTCTTGGTATGAAGAAAACTGGTCTGTTACAAAAAATGCACTCTGGCTAATAGGTATCAGTGACCTGGGCAGCTGCTTTTCCTTTCCACCTTACATACGGAATTTTCACCGTGGTTGGAGGAATATTCTGGTCTCCTGGGAGTCAGAGAAGACTATAACTACTCCTCCTGTGGGAACTATATGGGTTCTCTCTTTGTTAGTGTCTTCTGAAGTAAAAGGTGTTTTGATGGAAAGTATCTGTTTGCAGTTAAGAGACTGAAAGCAACCAGAAGTGACAATTGAAAGAAAATGTATCAGGGTAGTTAACTAAAAAGTTGTATTTTCAAATCAGTCTGACCATGTTCTCAACTCACATGAAGAGTACAGTGTTGCAGAGACAGGATTTTCACAGCAAGGGCTGAGTACATTTAGGCCAATTTTGAAAATCTCTCTGCTGGTAAACAGCTCCACTTGTTTTTAAAGTTGTGTTTACTTGTCTCTGTGGAACCAGTCCAACATTTTCTAAGTGTGTTTGAAGTTATTTTTGTTATTTCTGTTTCTTTCAGGGTACATCTTTTGTTTCCACAGAAATAGAACTAATTGCTTGTGTAGTGCCAGAATTTTCTAGGTAGACTAAAGGGAGCTGTTATCTGCCGTGCCCTGTTTCTGTGTCTCTGCTGGGGGTACTGGACGTAGTGTGCTACAGGCCAAATATCTTTCTAAATGAAGCTCATAATCTCTCTGTTTTAGGTAGCATTGTTTAGTAAATATTAACATGAATAACTCATCTGCAGTGATCATGTGTGGCTGCTTCTGCTGTATTCTCTACTGTTTGTAAATAACTTCTGAAAGGCCGTCTAAACAGTTTATAGTCTGGAGCTGTGCAAGTGTTGAGGAAAACACTTCAAAATGTACTTAAAGAGAATCTACACCCTTTATTCTTAGCCCAAATACACTGGGGGGGTGTGTGGTGTGTGCAATACACTGCATTCACAAACACCTAATCTGAGCCTTTGAATAGCACAAACAGAGGGTGCCCTTTGAAGCTAACCCAGATAGATCCTGAATGGATTAAGATCATCTATCTAAGAGTAATTAGGATTTAAAAATACCTTGTAGTCATATGTATGAATTGCTTCCCAGTTTTCAACTAAAAGGCAACTTTTCAAGACGTTTGAGGAACTTCCTGAAGGAATAGGACAAATCCTTACACATAACGCAGCAGTAACTGCTACTGTGATTAATTCAGAAACACCACAGACATCATTTTGTGAACTCTGGAGCTGGCAGAAGAGAAAAATATTGCATCAGAAAAAAATAAACCAATATGTAATGTATAATGCAACCTCAAGTCTCACATACTTCTCTTTAAACACTGTTTTATGTCATTGTGACCAGCAGCACATAAGAAGATGTGGTTTACACTTGCAGTTTCTAATTCCTGTGAATTATTTTACATCTGTGAGTAGTCCTACTGGTTTCTATATTAAGCCGAATCATAAGAAAAAGTCCCTTTAAGATAAAAACATGACCCTGAATGCAGCACTACCATTCTAGCTTATGGCCCATGATAAATTACTTTCTCCAAGGTAGTATCAACCACTACAGTTCAAAACAACCTTTCTGATAGTAATTCTTCAAAGCTCTAATTTAGGTAGGCTGTACCTTTTCTTTACAAATAAAGTGTGATCATTAATCTAAACAAATTCATAGAAAGGGATAAAAAATACTGCTTACTATTTACTTCTTTTTCAGTCTGCAGTAAACTAAGCAGGTATGTCTCCAAAAGCATGAGGCTGATGATGAGAAATCACAGTTTTGTATTTGGAGAAATCTAAATGTAAGTAGGGGCATCCTTTTCCAAAAGTGCTCATAGATCTACAGCTTTGAAATCATGTACTTTGACTTGGGTTTCTCTCTCCAACCCTGCACCCTGGCACACCATCCTTGCCTTCTGTGACTGATAATCCCAGTTGGCTGCAATGACACCTACTGGATGTCAGAACTGATGAACTGCAGACCCTGCTGCTGCCGAGTTTAGCTCGCATCACTGCCAATGTAATGTTCAATACCACAGTCCTCTCAGGCAGAACTCCCGCCCACCGCAACTCTCTTCCTGACTATTTGGATCTCAGCTACCCCTATGAAGCAATTTCCTGCCTCTTTCAGGCTCATTTCTCAACTCCCAGGTAACAAATTTCCAACCTGATTACAACTGGGCTAGTTTAGCGCAGACTCTTTTAAAGCAGTTGCATAATCTGAGCTGCTCTGCTGCAGCTGTTGTACTAAAGTTATTTATAAACTGTAGACAAAATCCTCAGATATTTACAAAAGCTACTATGCAAAACAGTAAGATATACTGCCTCACACCATGGCTATTGTTTTCATCAGGACCCTTCTGTTTATTCAGTCCTGACTGTGAGAAACCCACAGCTGCATCTTCCCATTTGGTTGGGAAAGTTTAGAACTTTAAAGTTCTGATGACAATGGAAACAGCCTACACGGCTAGCAACAACAGGAGGTTTTGAAATAGCCTTGGGGAAAAGGCTGGTGTTAACAGTTGTGTAAAATCACCTCTGCTTGCCCAGTTGGTATCATATAATCAGAAAAAGGAGACAGGAAGTTTCTAGAATAAAGGATTTGCAGGACTATTAGCCAACCTTCTTCACTATTACAAGTAAACAGCGCCAAATAAGATGGAATTAAATATGCAACAGGATCAAGATTAATCTAATCTTTGCTTAGAATACATTTGTTTTAACAGATACTGCACTAGGAAAAAGGTGGGGCTCAGCCTGGTATCACTGAGGACCAGTGGAGGCCCAGTGGGATTCCAGGCTCTAGAATGGATTTTTTTTTTAATCACCCAAGGTCATTAGGTTTGGAAAGACTCTTGAACCATATGTGCTGGTCCTTGGCAGCCATATGTGGTGGTTCCTCCTTGGCTGAGGAAACCTTAGAAGAAAACACTGACATGAACCTGAGCCTCTCTTGTGAATTCTTCCTTTCGATGGTAAAATAAATGAACATGGATCCAAATTAGAAATACATTACCTAAGTTTATTAGGAGCTTAATCGTCCAGTAAAAGACAGTGGATCCTGGATGAACTCCTCTGCAACTCCAGTTCTAGCATTCAGCAGAGGAAATAAAAACACAACACACTAATGAAACACTAAGTTAGAATCACCCACCCAGCAGCTGAGTAAAATATTCCTTTATAATGTTCTTGAAAAAAGGAACACAGAACAAGAAACGTACCCAGGTATGCTCTGACCAGGAATATAAACTGTAAAGCCTGCCTAGAATCAAGTGAGATTTTTAACATCTAGAAGAGGCAGAATTCAGCAGTTTTTATGATATATATAAATAACAGATATTTAATATAGGCCACCCAAGCATGATCACCTGCGACAGCTAAGAAAAACAGAAAAAAATTTTCTCGGCCAAGAAAAGAAGCTAGAACTGTCACCATTTACAGTCTGTGAGAGAAACCCATACAGAATACTGTCAACTGATACTGTCAAAAAGGTTTAAGACATAACTAACTATAGAGATCCATACACTACACATAGCCTTATCACTAGCATGTTACAGAGTCTCCACAAGACATCAAGTATGATAAAATGACAACACCAAGGATCCCATCTATCACATGCTGTATACGTTCTGCTTGGGGAGAACAAACCCTGGACCCAACACTAACTATCATCTTGAAAGTTTTTTTTTGTTTTTGTTTTTTTCAAAACCCTGTACCATTCAGGATACTTGAAAATATTTGTAGAGTTCCTCTCACATCATTTATCAATGGGCTTTTCAACATCTAAACCCCAGAAAGGTAGCCCCAGTCTGTGTCTTGACCCGAAGACTCAAAAGAACAGTGCAAAATAAACAAACCATGACCAGACACGAGAGAAGGTATGCATGAGAGGAAGACTAGTTTTCTAAGTGAATTCCTTGGCATTTTAACCAAATCTTATGTATGATAAATTAGCAACCACAAGCTGACACCTCTGTAAATAAGCTCTCTGAAAAGCATTAGACACATAAACAAGTAATGATGAATCAGTTCTTTATTGTTTGGTCTGAAATCAACACAGAACAACTAACAAACTCAAGTGCTTGAACTGATAGAATGAGAAGCTCCAGGCTGCACCAGCCTCCTCCTCCCTCTGCATTTCTGAAAATTTTATCTGCAAAGCAGTGATTTGGACTGGTCACCTGCAAAGAGCCACCCCTATGGGCTGTACCTAACAGCCCCAGCAGCATGGCAGCTTGCAGCACAACACAGTTGGTGGGTTACATCTGCTTTTGTCATCACAGGCAGTTCTTCAAAGCAGTAGACAATGTTTAGCCTTATCTTTCACCTTTCAAACACTAAAGGACAAATATTCTTCTCCTCTTAACTACCCCATCAGGAACTGCCAATTTGTTCACAGCATTTGTGCTCACCATGCTCTTTGAGCGATCTAGTCTGAGGCCTCCCCTCAGCCTGGCAAACAGCCTGAACCTAAACCTAGTTGAAGAGACCAAAGGTGAACTGAGATCCCTACTCACAACCTTTTGATCTAAAGTTTTCAGTCCCTGGCTGTAAACCTCTTGCTGGTCACAGAGGAGGAAGGAAGCCATTTCAAATTCCAGGGCTGGCCATAAGAGACAGGACCCTTCTGGAAGTGAAATGAGACAGTTTAATTTCTCACTAGATGCAAAACTCTATGTCTCATTCACGAAAAACTTCTATCTTTTTTTGTCCTCAGTCCATCCCCTTAGAACTGGCCAGTCCTTAACATGGTGCTTAGCATGTATATGTTGCACCAATAGGCCTGGGGGCATTGTGCAGTAAAAGTAGTACTGAAGCAGTTGATATTGTCTCTATAAATCTAATAGAAGCCAAGCAAGGGGATCCATCACAAATAGTATTTACTATAAACTCAGCAGAGCTGACAGAACAGAAAATGAGATATGGTGACAATTGTCTCTAAGCTTCCTTTATACCAATCCATCAATTCAGAGACTCAATATTCTCAAAAATATGCAGTCTGGGATGTTATATCCAGTCACTCCACAATAAAAGAATCATCCTGATTTGGACAGCACAAAGTAGCAGTGCCTTCATTCAGAGTCACCAATCACCATAGAAGTTAAGGTTCTTTTTTTTTTCCTAGTAAAAATCTTAGTGGGGAATAGATTTGAAATAGCCATTGCTGTTACCTAATCTGAACTCCCACATATCTGAGACTATTAAATTACAGAAAGGTATCCCTGAGTTAGGCTCAAATATTCTGGACATTAAACACAAAAAAAGCATTTGTACACGGGAGCTGTCTACAATGGATTCCCATTTTTGGTGAACAATACTGCAGTTTTCAGCCCAAGGAAAACTCACGGCAACTGACAAACATTTGAGAAAGTTTTATCATTTCTCTACCATTTTACAGATCTGGAAACTGAAACTCAAAGGCATCAACGTTAGTCACAGATAAATTAATCTGTAACTAAAAGCAAGCAAAATTTATACACACTAATGAAAGTCTGCAAAATAGGGTTTAAATGAGATTTGAGAGCTACGCAGGCTGCTGCCTGGGCCTACATTTTACCCAAGTTGCTATAAAGTCAACATAAAATAAGGAATTTCTGAGTGCCAGCACCCTTATTTCTTTTACAGAGGGAAGCTGCTGGTTATTTTTATTTACATTAAGTTGATTTGTATTCTTGTAGAGGAACAGCACAGTGCTGGGAAAGAAAATGTTATATTTTTTCACAGGAGAAACTGATGAAGTTACAGAAAGCAAATGTTCTGTTCCTTAGAAGGCTCCATATGCCTGTCTAACCCAGCCATATTTCTGAGGTTAAATGATGCAAAGATAAAAAGCTGACTTTGTGAAACAAAGGTAAATAGCAACCCAGATGCTCTCATTCATATTCTGAAGTTATTGCCATCAGCTCCGTGACCAACACATTTCACAGCTTGTGAATTTGCAACAATCATAAATTAAGGCAGAAAGAGAGGACCAAGCATAGTCCTATAAACCTTTGAAAGGGTTTGCTTTATTTATACTCCAGTTGGGGACCCTACCAGTGCTCTAAAGTTCATAAAGTATTGTAATCCAGTAGAATCCAGTCCTCAGATCACTCATTTGATATTTCTGATGGCCTGAATTTATAACTATGCATTTGCACAGCTTCACAAGTTCACATACAATGTAAAGAACCATGTTTTATTTTTTGCATTTCTTCTGAGCAGAGCTAGGACCACAAGGTACAAAAAACTGTGCAATCTTAATATAAAACAAGACCATGTCTCCAAGGAAGTGGAGTAACACTTCCCTTTTAGATTCTGTTTGGCCCTCTTGGCTATCACATGACAGCAAAATAATAAAAAATTAATCTTAAAAAAAGTTCCTAAGCTCACTGAATCTGGTTCTGAAGGCACAGCCAACCTAATACCTAAGCACTAAATTAATAAACAGGTTCCCTTCAAAAGGAGCTTGTCCTTCTTTGTGAGATAGACAGACAAGACATGGGAGACCTTGTAATGTTGCTCCATAAACACAGATCTCTAATGTCTATTTTGTGTGCTAACTAATATGCAACACCTTGACTTTCCAGGACCCAGCATTTGCACTTATCCTATGTTCACTTCATAGAACTTTTTTTTCCCTAGGAAAGGTTATATTTAATCATGCTAAACTGCACTGAAAATATTTGTGACATCTGTCAAATTCATTTAAAAAAATTCATTAGGGTCAATGTAACTGCAATAAATACACAATTAATAGCAAGGGGTTTCTTTTAAGGTTACATTACAATAACATTTGAGGTCTGTCTGAATCTGACAAAATCCAGGAAACTGCCTACAGTCCTTAATTTCTTTGTTCCTAGATGAGAAAGGTGCTAAACAAGCCATACTTTTTACTCACAGTGCTCCACGTGCTGGAGTAGAAGAGGTGTTTTCAGAATTAAACTCAGGATTCTCAGTCAGGCAGTTCAGTTTGGTTTCTCTTACAGCTCTCCTTGGTCAAGTTACTAACTATTCTGATCCCTCTTTGTAAATACTGGAAAAGATAATTCTTCCCACAGCTGTCACAAGGCAGAGTTGTCATGCATTAATGGTGTAAAATGCTCTCAACCTTCTGCATGGAAGGTGACATACCATAGCTTTGCTAGCAGCCATGGTATGTCACCTTCCATGCAGATTTCTGTGCGTTCTGTTCAAAATATAAATAGCCAGAGACAAATTAAATCACATTAAATCTGGGATAGTTTTGAAATATTCCAAGTCAATTGTTTAATCTAAAAAAGCTCTAATGCACAGCTTTAATTTGGAGTGCATGTGCCAAGTACTGCTCATAGCTCAGTATTTTCAAAACATACCAGTGACTTCAAGGACATATGAGTGAACCCTATACCTTTCAGCTAAATTGAAAACAGACAGACAGGTAAAATCCTGTTTTCCAAATTTTCATCTGAATCTTTCCCCAGATACACAGCAGAAGCCATTCTCACAAGGCTTTAAAGTACATCTCAAACTTGCAATTTTGTTACTTAGATCTGAGTGACAAGAAAGATGAATCATGTCTCAGAATTTATTCAGCACTGCTAATTAAACTCATTCCTTGAGGCCTGGGAAGCACTAAACCACTGGAGTGTAACAGGGAAAATTAGTGATTTGAATAGAAGAATCATGAACTTTGGAAAAGAAAACATTACCCATCGGTGAGGCTCACAAAATAGCTCCTTACAGAAACTAAATAAGATTAATGAAGGTGAAGTCAAGAAAAACAACAGCTTTTAAAAATCCTCATGTCTTATTTTCTAAAACAAGAAAACTATGTAAAATAGACTCAGTGCCAGTAAAAACCTTTAAAATTAATATATATTTAACACAGAAAATAAGGAAGAAGGTTTTACAGGCCACACCTTACTATATTGAACAGAAAAAAAACTCACAAAAAATTATTAAAAAAAAATTAAAGTGAAATTAACCTTCAAGTATTTCCATGTATCCTGCCTCTTAAAATTTAGTCATACTTTGCTTAAGACACAGCTCAACGAGTGAAGCAGGGATATGACAATAAAAACAGCTGAGGATAATGTGGAGGCATGAGTGGCTGCTGTGTCTGGAAAGCCATGCTACAGATAGCAAAGAGGAAGCCCTCAAAATTGGTGAAATGTTGGATTTAGTTGAAAGGTTATTCTGCCAGTAGGAATATTACAGGGACCACAAGATGCTGTCTCCTTAAAAGGCAAGATGCTGCCAATCAGATGGTCAGATGTGTATCATCTGCACACAAGACCAGGACTTCTGGTAATGACAGCTAAGTTTGGACCCTGGTGGGACCAAGCTGCTGCAAAACAGTAGCTGCCAGAGATGCCTCAGATCACCCGACTCCCCGCCTGCTGCGTGCTGTTCAGAATCTCACGCTTGCCTCTGGCATTTGTGGCCTGACTTTCCAGGGCTATGACTTTCTAGGGCAACACTGGAATTCCAAAATACCCAGCTTCTCCTGTAAATTGGCCACAGGAGATTGTGATTACTTACTGCATGCCATGCTGTGACCCTTGTCATCATTCCTAAATCATGCTGGAACATTCAGCCAAATGCAAATCCCACAGATGTCAGAAAGCATCTATAAGGAAACCTGAATCATCACTGGCGAGTATGGAAGTGCACCATTAGAACAGTGGGGTTAGAGGTGCCCTCTGCTTCACTAAACAATACATACATAAATGACCATAGCATATACACATCTAATACAAGTCACAGTCCAGACCTTTATAATTTTCCTGTAAATGGCTGCTTCAGTGAGGATGGGCTATAAAATCCTAGTCTTCTATTATGGTCCTTAAAAAACGGGGAAAAAACCCTACAAACTGGGTTTTTAAAGTAATAAGACATTTAGACAATTTCATCCTGTTGGCTGGATTATTCTGTCAGGGTTTTTTGAATGCTGTATTAGGGCTACAGTGGTGTGAAACACAGCCCGTCTAGCAAGCACTTGCAGCTTGCCTAGCAGTTCCACAGTAAAGACACAACAGCAAACATTGTGCTTATAACCGACCCTCGGGAGAAAAATGTAACTTTGCCAACAGCAGGGCTAATTTGCTGTTGGCCAAGGCTTGTAGCTGGTTATAGGTGTCACTCTTTCAGACAAGCCCATCTAATTTGTGACTATGCCATGCTCTGATAAATTCTCTGATGCTTTGCACTGAAGTTTCTCAGATCTGGAGTCCTCAGTAACAGCGCAGTCTCCCTCCAGTTGCCAGTGTCAGAATCCAGCTGTCCTGCATACATAGGCACCTAGTCTTTTCACTGTAGCATACATGAATCTATATGCTCAGAAAGTTATTACTTAGAAATAACTCATCTCTAAGAAAAGAAGAGAAGCCTTTTTTTAAAAAAAAAGGTATCCAGCTTACCAACAGGGGTTGGTTTTTTAGACATAAAACTACACTGATATCTGAAACCACAATACAAGCCCCATCACCTTCATGACAAGAATATTGTAGCAATAAAAGTGCATCAGCTCTTGAAATCCTGCACTGTTTGGTGATCTGCTCCAGTGAGGTTCTGTAGAGATCCATTACCTCTAGAGGCTGTGGTCTGGACCGAGCAGCAAAACAGAAATGTGATCTCTGTCAGCCTTCACAGGACACTTACAAAACTAACACACCGCAAGGTAACTGACTGCTTTTGTTCATACCCCTCAGATGACTGAACACGCACAACTGTGTAATTACTCTTTAAACTTCTCTTGGTGATTTGCAGAAGTGGGAGACCAAATGTAAACCTCCACCAGTACACACTGGGCAACTGACACAAACTCCAGCAAATGCTAACAGGATTTCAAGCAATAAATGCAGCTATTTCCATTAAAGCTCTTTGAATGCAGAATTCTAAGCTCGTAAGAACATTCATTCCTATGCTGTTTACACTCAGACTACTCACCAATGCAAATTACTTCTCACCAGTGGGTTTCTAGTGAAAAGTGCTCACTTTCCAGCATATTATGTTCATATCATGAATTTGAAAGATTTGAAAGGAAAACATCAATTTGAACTAAACTTGTGAAAGTGTCCAGTATCACTCCTCAGTATCTAGCCTGGCTACAGGCAGTATCAAGTTCAGTAGCAGCAAGAAGTAAGCAAAGCTTTCCTTGAAGATGAATGGTCAAAGCTACAGATAATTATTCTAGTATTGCTTGACTCTCAGTAGAGTGAGAAATCTGTTTTCTCACTTTGCCACTTTACTTTTGTTCTACAATGGACACCTGACTGAAGGGACATCTATATTATTTGTGACCACTAAAGACACCAGATCTTTAAATTAAATGCCAACCTGGGCTCCTTTTTAAATATGGAGCTTTAACATTTAAACGTCACATCTGAACCTTGCATTAAACACCACACTTAGAAAACCTGCCACATGGCAAAACTGCCAGTGCTTCTTCCTCCCTTGTTCCTGCACTGCTTCCTGTCCCATCATAACTTTTCAGATGCAAAGTATTTCCTTAAGATACTTCTCAGACAAGAATGACAACAGGAAACAGTACACTTCAAAACAACAAAAGAATAACATGAAGGGTAGTAACTATGCCTAAGTTGTCAAAGCAGGATATGGAGCTTAGAAAATTGAGATTTATCATAAAAGCTGACTCTACATAAAAGAAAGAAAAGAGTATAATTGTACATTATTTATTTGAAATACATTGATCATATATAATTATCCTAACTTAAAACAAAAAAATAAATACAAAAACTAGCTGTGCATTTAAATGGTTAAGAAGTTTCTGAACTATTCCCTAAAAAAAGATGTTCTCAGGTTGCAGCTGCCCTGGAAAAATAGCTTTCCAGCATTTGAGTACTTTTAAAGAAAGTATTTCTAACCCAGCAGCACATTAGTATGTCCTCGAGGACAGAGCAAGACAAATGCAGATCACGTATCACTGTGCTCTTAGAATTAAAGAGCGCGGGAGAATAGCAATGGTGGTGTAACTCCTAGGGAGAAAGATTCTATACAAGTGGAAAGCTGCCTGGTTTAAAGGTACCTCTGCTCTCTTGTAAGGGTTTTATACAACAGCAGTGTGCTGCTCCTCTGGTACCTTACAGAGGGATATATGCTTCAAAACCTTCTCTTCAAGACAAATTACCGGACCTTTTCTCACACAGATGGTCAGAGCCACAGACAAATGATTAGGAGACTGAAAAGATTTCTTGGTGAGGGTAGACAGTCATGAAGAGGACCATACAGATTAGAGAACTGAGCAGGAGGGTATTCAGGAAATGCATATTAAAGAATGAAAGATACAGAGAAAAGCAGCACTTTGTATTTAGTCTGTGTTGTAACTGACTTTTAATGAAACGGAAGAGTAGCAGCACATCATAAAGTAGTGGAACCCCTGGCTCTACCAGCGTTGGAAGAGGAATTTAAAACATTGTAAAAACAACCTTCCCACTTGCTTTGGAATAGATTTTTCTCAGTACTTCTTAGAGAACATCTTTCACTCTTTAATAAGATTATAATTGAAAACACTATAAAAATGGTGTGATTCCATGGATCAGCTACAGATCTCTTACCATTATGATCTGGTAATCAATGACAGATTATAAAAACATGCAACATTTTATTAGAGAAGGAAATTGTGTTTACATTTCATGGCATGTCAAACAGTGGCTGAGAGGAAACAAGGAGGAACCTTTCCACTCTTCTTCCCCTGCTTTCCCTGGACAACTTGTTCTAACAGCCTGTTCTGGAGTTCCATCCATCACCCTCTACATCATCCCACAATAGCCACGATCAGATGCAGCATGCCAAACTACATGACACATTATGACACCCTCCTATGTGACCATGCTAATGCACTTGCAAAACTGCATGCATTTACAGAACACATTCATAAAGTTTTCTTTAGAGACATCCTCTTCAAATTTAAGATTACACACACTGTTTACAGTGTAGATGGTCACCAGAATGGAATTTAACTATCTTAGCCATTTGAAAAATATTGCTAGATCTTGGACATTTAACAAGGTTTCCACAGATTTTATATGGGTCAAAGGGAGAGAAAGTGCTTCTAAGATACTTCTAAGATAACACTTCCATTCCACTTAGAATGGAAACTGCCTCTTTGACACCTAAAGCTGCCGAGTCCTTGATCTGCTTTTCCTCAGGTAGAGAATCCATCAAGGGATGAACCACTTCCCAAACAGGGTTACATGCTGTTCACACTGTATGCACATAGCTTCAGATTCCTCCAGCTACTTTGAATGTTTTTGATGAGTGACTCAGCAATGGGCCCTTGACTGCAAGAACCACCGAGAGCAGTCCTGGGAGGTAACGGCAAAGCACACTGAACTCTCAGAACTCATCAGCCTATGGATTTGGGGCATTATTCTGGCACCTGAGGGAGTTGTTAAAGAATTCTGTGATTTTTTTTCGGCATGCTTTAAGGACCGCATAGAAGACAAGCCCTCCAGTTTCCTGTAAGTACCATTCTTCTAAGATTCATTAAGAAAACCCTAAAATACAGAAGTTCCTATCTTCTCTGCTCTAACAGGAATGTTTTCTCTAAGGTCGTTGCCAGAAGAATAGAAAGTGTTGTTTACATTTCAGGCTACTCAGACAAGATAGATTTTGTTTTGGGAAGATGTTTGGTTTGTGATGTAAAGTGCTCATTGAAAGATGTTTATGTTTTCTCTGCATGTAAGGTTTTCCAGAGTCTTTGGTGGTGTCATAAGATGTATTTCATGGCATGATCATGCAAGGGTAGGGTGTTTAAATTACTGTGAAAGACCCTGAAAGCTGCAAGAAAGCAAAGCTAGCCACAGTGCAGCACGGCTTGCATTCTGATAAAGGCAACTACACGTCAAACACTTTGTGTCTGACTGGCAAAAGGTTCTTTCCCAAAATTACAACTTAACTCCATTTTTCTCATAGTTTCTTTTTTTTTTTTTTTTCCCTAGGAGGGAAAAGAGAGTGTTGATAGGAATACATACAAGTTTAGATAGCATATATTCTTTGAGTTCTCAGTTAAAAAGGAAGCATGGAACATTCTTTAACTTTGCATTTTCATTGCCGAATCAGAGATAGCTAAACAAACTGAAGAGAGTGGATTTCTGAAAAATCAGTGCAAGAATGATATTTTTTTCAAATTGAACTCCATAGCAAAAGGAGCAAAATATTCCTCTTAAAGACCTAAACATCACATTCTTTCTCAAAGTCCAGATTAACCTCCCCATACATTCTTCTTATGAGACTGATACTTACTAAATTGTATTAATTGGTTTGTGTCCATTTTCACTGGAGACCTAGAAAGGCCAAGCTCATTTGCTTTGTGTAGACACAAAGGGAGATCACACCTTTTACCAGAACAGAAATCACTTTTTCTTATTACAGTGCAGCATGCTGGTTGTTGTATTGGTTGCCATTATTAGATGAGAAATAAAGTAATTTATTACATTATTCCTGTCCCAAGCTACTGTGTTGTAGTTCTACAATACCTGAAGCATGCATATACAATATTTGGTTTAAGTATTTACGTTGCCCAGTTGGTCAAAGAGCTTGGTGATTCCTGGAAGAAGTGCAGCAGTGGTAGGGAAAGACCAGAAGGATAACAAAACCCCATAATAAGATGATTTGTAGAGTATGTGACAGAAATCGCACAAAAAATCATTCCATAGAAATGTTACAAAACTTTGAGATATAACTGATAAGATGCAGTTTTAGTTTAAATGTGAACTAGCAAATGATATATGTGATTTTATATATATATAAAATCCAGAAAATCTGTAGATAATGTACAGAAATGATAACTATCACTGGATAAAAACCACTATAGATTAATAAAAAATCTGAACAAATCCTGAACTGCCCAAGAAAGGGTACAGAGTTCTGACAGATCCCTTAGTACAGATGGTGGGAGTAAAACATATCCACATGATAATCACATCCTTACCAAAATTGAAAACGTATGTGAAAGTCCTGGTGGTCTTGAAAAAATATAAACTCATAAACGGTTTCTTGATTTGGTGTCATCATTCATTTCTTTCATTTGAGAAATCAGTTTTAGTAGGCCATACAAAGATTGATGGCTTTTTCATAAAAGGATATTTTATGAAATAGTGAAATGTAGCATATTTCTACCTGATAAATGCAGAGACCTGTAAACTTTGAACCCACATTGGCCTTTGTTGCTCATGACCCTGTTTAAGTGATTTATTTTCTTTTAACAACTGCAGTCTGCAGGAGGTAGAATATACTGTGCAGATCTTTAATTCTGTTGAAAATTGAACAGTTTAAACAGAATGGCTGACATTAGAAGACCTATTACTGAAAAGTCACATTATCTTCATTTCAGTATCTCTTTTAGGAGCAATATTTATGGTTGGAGAAAATACGTTAATTTACAAAACCAGCCTGGTAGGTTGCTGCAGAGCAATGGAGGAGTTGGCATCCTTGGGCCCACATCAGGATGTCTAGTGGACTGCACCAAATCTAAAGACTCTGGAAACCTGGCACGTGTAAAGGTAGAAAAGCACCACACTTGCCTGTTGTCTAGAACATCTTGAGGGAATTGAACACTCCCCACCCTTGTGAAACATTTGGATTTCAAAGATTTGGCAAATTCTGGGGAAATAATACCCTGCTATAACTTTTCTGCTAGGCTCTCAATAAAATGTCAGCTTTACCTTTGACTTCAGTGAATTCAGTTTCTTTTTTGCTCTCCCTTCACTGCTTTTTATTTATGTTTTGTTAATGTGCAACAATGTCAAATAGCATCATAAACATAATTCCTACTCCTTGGTTCAAATGTCACCATGGAAGTTAAGCAAATCATTCCTATTCCATGGGCAGGGAGAACGATCTCCAATTCAAAACATTTTCCATACAGAGAATCCAGCTTTGTTTCACAACAGTGGGGACTCATGTCAGGTAGTTTCCCCCACAGCATGCTACCCTATTGATCACTCTAATAATCTTCTTGAGATGACTGGTCTACAGAATCTTAGCAGGCTTTAATCTCTGCATTATCACATTGTGTCCAAGGCTCCATCTTATAAAATTAAATGGATAGGATCAGAGAAATGAATAATGTTTTTTTCTTTTTTAATTCTGTTTTGAAGTTGCTCATTCATGAACCAAGCTTCTTAGGATAAGTAAATTCTGTAGTTGTGAAACAACTCATGAATATATGGTGCATAATAAAAATAATGAATGTTTGAATCTCCCCTACTTTTCTTTACTCTTACCATAAAATCATAGTNCTTTTTTTTATAGTGAGGACTAAAACTGAATTCAGTACTCAAAACTGAATGCAGTACTCTTCATTATGAAAAATAAATCTTACAAAGCAGATAAAAGCATTATAATTAATCACTCCTGAATGGAGACAGGTTGTCCTATTCTTTTCAATACAAGAGAAACTGGTTTTGACTAGAGTGGCAACAACTGGTAAACTGATTTTATAGTTTTGATTTATTGAATATTAGGAGATAGACTTTTTTAATAACAACTCTGTTTAAGTATTCATTAAAATGGAATTAGTGCAAGCAGGGCCAGATTCTGATATCCATATTCTTGTCAGACAGCATTTTATTACAGAAAAGTCTCACTGACATCAGTGGGATTACTTGCAAAAGACCATTCAGCATGAGTGAGAACACAGAGCTAGATCCTAACAGGGTACAGAGGACTGCAGAGGTTTTAGATACTCCCCAACCCTGAAAGTGTCCCACACAGCCTGCAGCAATGGCTGGAGCAGTATGTAATTGTGTGCCCGAGGCACCTCATCTACACTGGTGTGCATCAGCTCCTGGATCTCATCAACACAAATATGTGATTCACCTTGTCCCTGCCCCAGGTATATGGGAAATGAAATATATTTCTTCATTGTCACAAAGGAAATAATTCCCAAAGGCTGATTATTTTGCTTTAGACCTTATGCTAAAGATATTTATCTTCATAGTTCTTTAAGTTTGAGTGAGTTTGACCTGAAGAATGCATAGCACATGTTGCTATAAAAAAGCACTGTGAAGATGGATTTTGATTTATAAGAAAAAGCACTCAGGAAGGAAAAACCATAAGAGTCTATAGTAATGGACCTTATTAAAGGATCAAGGCTGCATACTCTATTTCACTCAATTACACAGCAGAAAAGACCATCTTGTGTGTTTGTTCTGATCTAAATACACATATACATAGTTTCTTGTAAACTCTTGTGATGGTGCCAGGTAAAGAGAACTGGCTTATTTATAAATACTGTTAATAGTTAAAAAAAGTGCATTGATTTTTTTCATATATAACCCAAAATGTCTCTCAAACTCTGAATTCTAGCACCTTCACTATCTTTCTTTATTCGGTAATCTCTGTAACGAGCAGGGGAGGAGGCTGAGAAATTTGACCTTTATACATAAAGCAATGATGTATGAGCAAATGGTGAATAACCTAATTTATCTTTCATTCAAAATTATTTGGCAACTGATTTAGGAAAAGAATCTTTAGAGTATACGCTGTTCTTCTGTATTTTCATTATATACACAGGTCATATGTGAGATACACTTCTACTCCTTGATTGGGTGAACACAGAGTCCAGTCTTGACAGCAAACCCCTCACACTCTGTTCACTGTACATACTGCCCTTCTTCCTCTAAAAGGCTGCTGCTTCTGCAGAATTCCTCAGCAGAAAACTCATTTGACAATAGAAAAGCAAATATGGTCAAAGCCCATTTATTGAATACTTCTTTAAAATCAGAAAAAAAAAAGTAAATTTTTTGTTTTAAGTATAAGTAGTAAACAGACTGCTTACTACTGTTTAACTTGGGTTTAAAAAATAGCCAGCACTAAAGGTTTCTGTTGTATGGTTCTCAAAGGTCAGACCTGAGAGCTCAAACTTCAGGTTCTACTGAGATAAAGGCACTGTGCTTTGCAGAGTTATGCTATTATCCCTGCTTATAATCTTCACTGACTTCAAAAATAATTGCTTTCCTTAAACAAAGAGGAAGTCTGATTCTAATTTGCTATCTAGATCTACATTCTTATATTCTTTTTATAGATTTTTGAACAAGTTATCACTGGAATCTTCCTTCACTCAAACATAAGTGAAAGTTTTATCTTACTTCAGATATCACAAAAATAATTTATGACTAAGGAAACAAAACCTTTTGTCTCACAATATATTTCTTTGCGACAGCTGTGGTATTTCACTGAAAGCACAAAAGCTGTGATGGTCTGGACTGCAATCAACCATTTTTAATAGGAAATTTTTACAGACTTTTAATAAGATCTCCTAACATAATTTATGGGGAGAGGTTTTGAAGTGAAGAGGCATTGTTTGGCAAAGTGTTCTTCCTCTAATCTCAGGAAATTTAAATAATCGAGTGCTCATTTCCTCTAAACTTAGGATTTCTCCTAAAAAAATGGTTAAGAAAAACACCTGCTACACTAGCAGCAAAATAAGTGTATCTAGAATCTAAACAAAATATATTTCTAAAGGCTTTTCAAAGGTAAAATGCTCCATGTCAGAACCCAGTATTACTACTAATAATGAAGTATCAGATTTTGATTCTTAAACTCAGAATATTTAATAAATATTTGGCATTAAGATAGCATGCTGGTCAGGATAACTGTGGGTATTTTTTTAAACCAATACAACTGGGTGGAATTGGATTAAAGGGGAAATTTGATGAATTTACAGTTTATAAGAAAACCAGATAAGCACTCAAAAGTTACTGTACTTACTGAAGTTATCCAGAGTTCTGGAGCTCCTCTGACTACAGAACTTGGCTGGAAGAATAAGGACAACAGGCTTCCCCCTGAGATCTCTGATATGTCTTGCAAGAAGAGGCTCAAAGGGTATTTTAGCATTTTCCCTTCAGTCCCAGCCAGAACTAGAGAAAAAAAAACAAAACAGAAATATAAGTAGGAAGCACATTTCTATACATTGATAAAGCTAATCAAAGCTCCTGACCATAACACAGATTTAGTGTGGCTGATTGGAATTTAGATGAAGTTGTGAATTATTTTTTACCCTTTCTGAGTATGTCACTGGCTGTAATTCTGACTTAAAGTAATAGCTGACCTAACCCCTGCCTTGGTTGGTTGGAAAATCTCTTCCAAAGGAGAAAAAAAAGGAGGGAAAAGCTTTACAGGAATGACTAATGAGCAGCTCAGGTACACACTACTCGGGATTTGTCCAGGTCACTGTGTGCCACAGACCTCAAGAGGGCACTCAGCACAAAACGTGCTGCATTACAGGAACTAAAGGGGGCTACAGTTGCCGTTGGCCAGGTTTGAAAGAAGGAAGTTGTGCTTACCCAGTTTTCCAGAGAGCCCACTCAGCTTTCATCCCATCACCACAGATATAAAACTGCAAATAAAAAAAAAAAAATTAAAAAGGGAAAAAATATGCCATCATAGAGTTTGTACTAAAGATCTGTTTGATCAATGCTTTTAACAAATAAGGATCAGTTTCTAGAGTCAACCCTAAACCCCTTATTTTCAAAAGCTGTCTGTTGATTTCAAAGAGCTACTGCTTCCATAAAGACTGCTTTTTAAGAAAAATTCTTTACCTGAAGAATTTTCTTCAGTAACTATGTTGTCACTTCAATCACTATAGCATGCAAGGGCAGTACCACTTCTTTAGCCTCCATCTCTCTCTCTTTGGTTTGCCTACAGAAATAAAATAAAACAGTTTCCTGTGGGCACCATCCAATACCCATCTTTTCCCTTCAGCAGCCAAGACTTGCTCAGCTGTTTCTTTTGCCATGTGTACACATCTGTGCACACATGCACAGACATGCACTCACTAGGCAGCTCTGAAATTGCAGTGACCTCCTTTGGGTTCCTGATCTGCCCCATCCCTGAAGCACTGCTTCCAGCCCACCCTGCAGACCTGCTGGCTGCAGGGCACTGGCTGGCTAAGGCTCCCCAGCACTGGCACACCCCAGCCTCCCCAGGGACCTCTGGCTTTCTCAGCAGATCTTTAACCCCATCCATGAATTGGCTTTACAAACTGCAGACAGGACTATAAACAATTGCCTCATTTCCACAGAAATGTCATTATTCCAATAAAACTGAAACTCATTTTTCCACTACATCCTCTTTACACTGGTAGTTTCACAAAACACATACTGCCCCCTTTATATTCAAAGTGGACTTCCTGATGCACAAGTTCAAATCCCAGCTATCATCGATCATCTTAATTCTTCTGGGACAAATAAAGTATCATGCAACATACCATATGTGGCTATTTCAGCAGAGCTCTTTAGAGTCATGTCCTGTCTACCCAGTGTGATCAGTTGTTATTTTATTTTTATATATTTCGAATAGTACACAAGAAACCTCCATCTGGGTGCACTACCTAAGCAAGAAACAGACAGTGACGCTGGGAGACAATTCCCTGTGTGACCCTGGCCTTTTTATATACCCTGGGGAATACTACCAGAAGAATCTGCAGGACACAGCTTGGCATCTGTAGGAGACTCACGGCAGTTTGTGGCCGTGCCCGATATCCTGGAATGCAGACTGGCACTAGGCACGTACTTCAGCACCTGAAATGTCTCCTAAAGGGCTCTGCAATTCACTGTGTGACGTGTCCCTGTTTCCCCAGTGTGCTGGATGCCAAGCTACCTTCATTCTCAGGGGACTGTATTATGCAGTGCGAGACGAAAGTCATCTGCACTTTAAAAATGCTTAAACACTCTCTCAAAATCAGATCCCATTCCAGATTAGGCACACAAAGGAGAGACCTATTTCTGTATCTGTCTATAGTGGCCAGAACGCTGACCTATGAAATACAAAATACTTCTGAGACAATCAATCAGACAGTATTAAAATATTCTGTTTAAAAGCACTTTTAGTAAAGATGTTAATGTAGGGATATTTTTTTTTTCCAAAATACAAACCACTGACAACACCAAATTTTGCTGTTAGGGCCCCTTTTTGTTTCCATATTAACTGTTAAAATCTCGTTTGTAAAATCTGAGTTAAATGAGAGTTGCATAGAATCCTAGAATGGCTTAGGCTGCAAGGGGCATTAGAGATCATCTAATCCAGCCTCCCTGCCATGTGCAGGGTTGCTTCTGTTTCACCGACAGCAGAGCAGTGGCTCTTTTTGCTGAACAGTGTGAACATTAGGAAGGCACTCAGCGGTGTGATCAGTAAATCAGTGTAACTCTTTTCATAGGGCAGATTATTTATGTAAAGTCTTGAAGCATAAAAGACTACCTCCAGTCCTGGTGAACTATATCTCATGCAGTTATTTTACATCAGGGACAAGACTTTAGAGAACACTGCACTATCGAGATGATTCACACATTCCAATGTAAACAATATGAAACACAGCACTGTAGTACCAGCCTCAACTTTCTCATTTGCAGAATAATCATCTCAGTTTTCCTTTCCTAGCATTTCAATACGCCATTGCTGGTTGTTAGATTCTATTTCTCCAAAGAAGTATTCATCTTGAATTACTCAATGACTTTTATAGTAGAAAGCTCCTAATTACTTTCTAGCCAGTATCGTTAGGAAGCAACAAGAGTCCGCCCACAAAACCTGTTCTCAAAACCCTCCAGCTCTTAAGCCTTTAGAAAATATTGAACCTAAATAGTTGTGAACCTAAGTGTTTTCTAAATTCCTGTATGCAGTGAATGCTTAGCATTAACCACAGAGAAATATAAATCTGCTTCTAGTTTTATTTTTTCCTTTCTCCAACCCTTTCTGTAGCTTGCATTTTAGCCTTCAAAACATAAGGAACATCAAGCTAAGTTCCTACTGATTTGCCAGGGCTCTTGAATGGGAAATTTCTTACTCTTCAGCTGAAAAAATGTGCTACACATTAGTAACACCATGTCATGGTTTCATAGAATGGTTTGGGTTGAAAGGAACCTTAATCTAGTTACAACCCTCCTGCCATGGGCAGGGGCACCTCCCACTAGACAAGGTTGCTCAAAGCCCAGTTCAACCTGGTCTGAAACACTTCCAGGGATGGGACATCCACAGCCTTCCTGGGCAACATGTGCGAGCGTCTCACCACCCTCACTGCTCTCCAGCGTTTTGGTCACTTGCTATTTTTATTAGTATTTTTAACTGGAGTATGAGCTAAGGTAACCTAAGCAGCAGGTTACTGACACCTGGCTAGGAACTGCTGCCCTTTCTCTGATCATGTTTCACTCTCGGCACATCTAAATGAAGTCTATTATTTGAACTCTTCCAGGGAAAAGGACTAGGTAAAAACTTACACCTTTAAGCTGGGTGGTGGGAGTGTTTGTGTAGGAAATACTCCTTTTCGGCGGCAAGAGAGAAGACCCCCTTTCTTGCCGCAGGGCCACAGAGCTGCCGCTACCGCACAGGCAGAAGGCTACCGCTGCCTCCCTCACGCGGAGCAGCGCGGGAGGCCCGGCTCCGTGAGGCGGAATCTAAGGCCGGGCAGCCGCTAAGTAACCCGGCTACGACGGGGGCCCCTCTGCCCCGGAGCGTAACTCTGCCGGCCGAGGCCTGAGCGGGACCGCTCCGGGACCGGGGAACAGCGGGGTGGGCAGAGGCTGGAGGGGGCCCGCGCCCTTCTGAGGGGCGGCGGAGGAAGCGGGGAGCCGGGCAGGGGCAGCGAGGAGGTGAGAGCTGAGCGCCCGGAGCTGTGCGAA
>VWZY01011718.1:350045-440561 GCA_013399075.1 Chloroceryle aenea | reverse complement strand
CGCGCGTACCTGTCCTGCCGAAGGCTGCCGTGCGCGCTGCGGACTCCGCGTGGCTCTCCTTGAGCTGCTTTAGGCGGCTTCCGAGATAGTCGCGAGAGGCGGATTGAAGAGGCAGTAAAGCGAAAGGTAAGTCAGTGTCTGCAGTCTCCTCGTAAAAGTTCGTCCCCTCCCTGGTACTTTGTTTTCGTCTCTCCTCAGCCGTATTGGGTTTTAGGAGAGGAAAAGGAGTTGATGTCCGAACCGGAGCATTACTTGTGCATGTTGGTTTTGCAGGATTCTCGATACTACAGACATGGGGACTGTGACTTTTGTCTTTGAGTTTTAGGGCTCGTTGTTCTCGATGTCTTTTAAGTGGGTATATATACACAGCTGGAAATATACAAGAAATGTGTAACATTTTGGCTACAGAGAAGATGGAGACTCCTTTTTTACACTGTCACATAGAAAAGACAGGGGGTAATAGGTACAAGTTGGGGAGAATGATTAGATAGATAGAAGAGGAAAACTTCACAACAGCCATTGGAATAATCTCCCCAGGAAAGTGGTGGAGTCCCCAGCACTGGACACTTAAAGTATTCAGCTGGACAGGGTGCTGTGCCATCTTACCTAGACTGTGCATTTGCCAAAAAAAATTTGAACCAGGTGATCCTTAAGGCCCTTTCCAACCTGGTATTCCCTGATTCCGTGAACCTTAGTGGCCTTAAGTCCAGCCTTTGATCGCCATAATGTCTAGTAGATCCACATCAAGTAGTTGAAACATCTTCAGTAAAGGATCCCAGAGCATTTAGCTGTGTCTTATGGTGCTGTAATGATTTGACGTTGAACTTGATGTAAATTACACCTGTTGTCACAGCAGCATCCTGGTCAGAGTTTCCCTGTGCCAAAAGCTGTATGGCCTCATACCGACGGTATCTGCAGAGTTACAGTTCTGCTGCTGAAACTCTGGGTTGTGAAGTTAATGCAGTGGCCTGTCACTGGGGGAAAGGTATTTTCTGGTGGTAGGTTTAAATCCTAACAAGGTAAAGTAGGTCATAGCATTATATTGGGAACTTGTTCATTGTCTTTGACTCGTGCCCAGACTGCAAATTTTGCCTTCCTTAAAGTGGTTTTGTTTATATCCTTTTTGTTTTCTGGTGAAGAAACAGCTAAATGGTTTCATTGTTTGCCTGAACTTTTCAAAGGGAGTAAAAGACAATAAAAATTCCTAAGAAGATAGTGTCTTTGTTACAAAAATATACTAGGTCTGCTGTCCTCTAGTCAGTTGTGACACGCTCACACTGTGAGAAAGCTCAACAGCTGTGTGATCTGTTCAGTTCCTGGCAAACCAGCCGTAGCATGAGCAGCACTGTATGCTGAGCTGGTTGGTATCTGCCTTGTACCTTAAAGTGGAGGAGAGGGAGTGTTGTAGGATACAGGGCAGAAGTGAGAGGAAGTGAGTGAGTGGTGGGGGCAGAGGAGTGGTTGCAGGATAAAAATCTGTAAGAAATTTAATTACTTTGACTTTGCTCTTCACAAAACAACTGCTTTGTGTGTGTTGTCTTCTTTTTTTTTATGTTAAGGCTGCAGAACTTCGAGCTTACCTGAAATCCAAAGGAGCAGACATCTCTGAAGAAAACGCTGAAGGTGGACTTCACGTGGACTTGGCACAGATCATTGAAGTTTGTGATGTGTGCCTGAAAGAGGACGACAAAGGTTTGCATCTTTATTTGTCTTGCTGGTTTTGCTAACCATATCACCATCGATGCTTTCCAACAGTAGCAGCTGGCAGAATTCAGAGGTACGTTGCTTGGCTCGCCTGTTAACGCTGGCATCTCTATAGCATTGTTTGCTGATTTCCATCACTGCCATGTGAAGTCTGCATGTACTCTTCTCCTCCCTTCTTCAAACATCCAGCACCCTTTGCAGAAGTCAGAAATCAAGCTAGACCGTGCTTGTTAGGAGGGCAGAGTTGTGTGTAAAATACCCTTCTCCTCGAAAAAAAAAAGTATGGTAAAAACAAGACCTGCTGTCAATTAATGTCTATGATGCTCCAGATCAAGAAAAAATGAAGTAACAAGAAAAAGTAGGACTAGACACCTGTAAGTAAACATTTTAAGGCCTAAATATTAATTTATTATTATTTTCTGAAAACACTTAAGATTTTCAGTAGTCACTAACTCGTTTTCATTTCAGGCTGTAGGTCCTTAGAAACTGCACTAATATGTTTTTATGGCACTGTTAATGCTGCAGTGGCCTTAAATGATCTTTCTGTGCTTGCTGTGCTCTTGACCAGTTTACTAATCTCATTTACAACTTCTACATGTAAAAAATCAATTACTAGTATGAATACTATGTGCAGTCTGAAGGAATGTATGGTCCATCTAAGAAGGAGTACTTAAGATTCTTTTTCATGTTCCCTTTTATTGTAGGCAAATGAATCTGAAATTCTGGAGAAGTGTATTGCTCTGCTGTTTGAAATTCAGGTGTCATTTTGGGGAATAAATAATATTTTCCATATATAATGAATTTTTGTTCTTA
The DNA here is from genome assembly GCA_013399075.1 of Chloroceryle aenea. Classification (NCBI taxonomy): domain Eukaryota; kingdom Metazoa; phylum Chordata; class Aves; order Coraciiformes; family Cerylidae; genus Chloroceryle; species Chloroceryle aenea. The sequence continues at coordinate 438,044 of VWZY01011718.1, read as the reverse complement.
TCCTTTGTGTATCTGATATTTGGACGGTTGTGAAAACGCAAAACCTGCCCGGTCCTGTTTGGGACAGATGCAACACATGCTTCAAAGAGGAGCTGTGGAGGCTTTTGAACATACTTTGTTCTTGAGGATACTTTCCCTGTGTATCTGGTCTGGGTATCCCTTGTGTGCCTGGTGAAACATTGTGCTGTACTTGAGCACTAGGTGTTAGTATTCTCACTGTAGAACCATGGGGCAGTTTCTGTATGTGCAAGAGGAAGCCCTGTTTTTTTTAAGAGTAAAATCTGAATTTCCTCTGACTTCTCTTATGTCTGAACAGAGAATTCGGAGCAAGCATAATAGCAGTTTCTGCTCTGACCTTAGAATGGTAGTTCCTGCTTTACAGGGAGTTGTGCTGGTGGAAGACCCCATGACCCAAATCTCTGGTATATGAGTATCCAGATTGGCTATCTTGGCATTTGCTAAACTCTCTTTTACAGTTCTTGCCGATGCAAAATAATCATTCTTAGCAGAAGTTACTCTCCAGCACTAAACAGCTACTGATGATTGCTGCCTGCTGTTTTAAACAGCTGCACGTTTTGTTTTGTGCAGATGTTGAGAGTGTGATGAACAGTGTAGTCTCTTTGCTTCTTATCCTGGAACCTGACAAACAAGAAGCACTGATTGAAAGCCTGTGTGAGAAGCTGGTAAAATTTCGTGAAGGAGAGCGCCCGTCTCTGCGATTGCAGCTGTAAGTGTTCTGCAGAGGAATGTTCTAATTGGCTTCCTCTGAAGAGGAAGGAAGTCTTTAAGCCAAAGTGCGGGGGTCTCTGTCAAGATGTCTCTGTTGCTGGAAGCTCTTTTTTGACCACCTTTTTCCCTATCATAAAAACTACCACCAACATACTTTCTTTGCTTGGGTATTACAAAATTAAAACACATAGTTTTCGTCTTCTTTGCTGAAAGCAGTTACAAAAGTGGAAGCTGTTACAGTTCCTCATGGAGGCAAAGTGCCACCAGGTGCTATGTGTACTGGTATGCATCTTAACAGAAACATTTATAGGCACTCCAGTAACGTTTTTTGCAACCCCTAACTCGCTTGTTCATTGTTTGTGGCTTAGACTGAGCAACCTCTTCCACGGAATGGATAAGAACACTCCTGTGCGATACACAGTGTATTGCAGCCTTCTTAAAGTGGCCTCATCGTGTGGTGCCATCCAGTACATTCCAACGGAACTAGATCAGGTAACTAATGTGGGACAAGTTATGGCCTTTGTATTAACCATGTTGCATCTTACTAAATACTGGTCAGAGTTGATGCAGACCATCTCTGTTAGAAATTGCCAGAGCGTAGGGAAATAAACGCACGAGACAGATTTTATTATATTTTAAAGGCCAGTCTATAGAATCTAAATCAAGTTGATGTTTGTTCTCCATTTCTGATGCTGAGCATAGGTAGATATCTCTGATTCCTGTGATAGTAATGAAAGTGAGAAGCTTTGATCAGGAGTGACAAGTTCTTGTTCCTTCCTCTGGAATTGGAGTGTATTAGAATCACTCATCCTTTTTTAGAAAGTAACATGGAGAGCACAGGCTTTTGGCTTCCCATGAGAAAACTTCCTAGTTCTGTGCTGGAGCCTGAGAGTCAGAGTAACCAAGGGAGAAACCTCTGTGCAAGATCTTTTCAATCTTTTTCTTCTTGACAGAAAATAAGAAATGGTTTCAGGTTTACCTCAGTCTCTTCCCTAATGCTTCTTTTTCACTTGGATTCTTCTTAGGTCCGAAAATGGATTTCTGACTGGAATCTCAGCACAGAGAAAAAGCATACTCTCCTGAGACTGCTGTATGATGTCCTGGTAGACTGCAAAAAAAGGTATGAAAGGCAAGTAATAGATACTAGATAACTGTACCTTAAGTTCATGTATTGTAAGTTCTCTGGAGGGAAAGTATTTCTTGGGAGAGAGTGGTTTTAAAATTTATCTGTACTGATAATTCAGATATATCCATTTTGTTGATTTGGGTTTTTTTAATGTTTTTAAGCATTCTTAAATTAAACCCGGGTTTCCAAGACTATTAAAATCAGTTATGAATTAGCTGCAAACCACAGACTCCCCAAATAAAACTATTCCTTTCTATAAATGCTAATCTTTGAGCATTGTAGCATTATGCCAAGTTTATTAGGGACATTTTAGTGCATGGTAGTGCTATCTCTTCCTTAATGATGTTGGGAGGCTTATCAATCACAGTTAACAGAATCAGTCTTTTTATGTAAACATTACCTTTAGGACAGAGCTTTCCACTAGTCATGGAAATTAATGTCCACAGAATACCTGCCTGGCCATTTTAAATTATTATCCTGGAACATAAGAAGCATCTTTGATCTAACAAACTTGGCAGACCAGTGTCTTCTGGCATGTAAAGTAATCCTGTGTGTATCATGCCTATAAATTAATGTAAGTCTTAACTGAGAGCTGTCATCAGTTTATCTCGCGGATGTGATACAGGGTATTGACTGCATTGGCCAGGGCTATAGTGATGGGCTAGGATCCAAAAGTAGTTCCAGGATGTAGTTACACAGCAGTTTGAGTCTGTCTGAACCATCCCCACTCTAGTTTCAGACATGTGTGGTTTGTGAGTGTTGCTTCCCCCTGCCTCTCCCTTTCATTCTGTTTTCTGAGTTAGTTTTCTAAGTAATTTTTATGATTATTTTCACAGTGAGGCAGCAACAGGACCCTCTGCACTGCTGCCTTACGCTGTTAGCAGAGCTGCATTCTCATAACTCGTACTGCTGCAGAAGGAAGCAATTCTGTCCTGTACCCCCCATTGCTGTCCTCTCCAGACACCAGCACCTCCGTGTGTTAGTGCTGGTGTAGCCATTTGTGCAGCTGCACAGTGGGTTGGACTGGGGACGTGACATTGCCAGGGATTAAAAAAGGCAAATATGGAGCTGTCATAGGAGGAGGAAGAGTTTCTTCTGGTAGGAGAGTTACCTTATTCTGGCTTGGTGGAATTGTAGCCTGGAAATGCTGCCTTGGCATAGCAGGATCATTTTTAACTAACCTTAATTTAGGGATGATTAATCCTCATGGAGTAGTTACACTGTGATACAGGATTATTGGGAATTCCTATTCCTGTTATTGACATTAAAATGCTTTTCTGTTGGTGGTACTGTGTGACAGATTTCAGATGGTCAAAGTAATTTCAGAAATGTTAATCTGAGATCTTACACGTGGCTTAGTGCTTAGTTTCAGAAATCTTACACTGATACTCTGTAATGCTGCTACTCTTTTAACATCTCATACTATTGATTTACTGAGAGGTTTTAACTAGCTTAATTCTCATACTTTTTTTTGGCTAACTATTTTTGGCTAGGCTTGTTATCTCTTCTGTGCATTAAATTTCTAATTTTTGTTTCCAGTGCTTCCAGTAACCTTCCAACTAAATGGTTTTTGCTTAATAATAAGTGATATTTTAAAGTTAGGCATTAAAAACTTCTACAAACCCTCTAATATGGTACTCCTATAGCAAGCTTTGCACTGAATGGAGCAATTTTTCAGAGCACTTGCTCTGCTCTCCAGAAAAGAAAACAAGAAGTGACCCTCGCACCTTTGACCTGGTTCACTCTCCTGGATCAGTGGGCAGTATTTGCAATAGTATGGGAAACTCACAGCAGCATTCCAGCTTTAGCACTCAGGAATGTTACTGCTCTGTCTAGCAGTATGGGAAGATAAGTGGGAACTGAAAAATAAGTAATGAAAATCATAAAGGGAAAAGAATACATTGTTGAAAACAATCAAGTTAAATTTTTTTTTTTTGGTTCATTTTATGTTTTAACTTCACTCAGTGCAGCAGAAGAGATGGTTTTCCATGGCTAATAGTATTTTCCCCAAGGCATAAGTTGGTGGTGAACAGATTGGTAGCTCATGAAAGGTAGATCATGCAGATGTTATGTGTGGTGTTCCTTTTCCTGCAGTGGTGAAAGCTCGTTGTACCCAATCTTTTCCAGTCGCTTTCTAGTGAAGTTTCTTCTTTCTGATGGTCAAAATCATCTTAATCTCTTCGAGGAGGGATTTTTATTTTTCCCGTGATCAACTGAAATAAAACTGGTGGCAGTGGCTGGAAAACCAGATGGCTGGTGTGGCTTTTTCTGAGATCTCTATTTGGTAGCTGAACTTTGCAAGGGATTAGTTACTTTGCTGCTTACTCTTCTTGCCATAAAGGTTCTGCAGTAGAGTTTTGTACCTCGGCTGCTTTAGTCTTCAGCAGTTTCCTAGCTGCATTGGTAGGAAGCTGCAAGGTAACACAACCTGTTTGGATGGAGTTATACAGGCATGCATGGCTTGCACGCAGGCGGCGAGTTGAGTTCTGCTGTGAGGCCCTGCCAGGCACCAGCTGGATGCAGCTTGTCTCCGTGCTGACCTGGCAGGATTCACAGGGGGATTAGTCCTGCCCAAGTTTATGTTCAAACAGGTCTGGCAAGTCTGGTTACTAATACCTGTACCAAAAAGCTCAGTGTGTCAGGCACCTGCAAAATAATTGTCTCATTTAATTTTAATTCCATTTAATTTGTAATGTAGAGGGACTTGATTCCAGCATCTTACTAAGTCTCTGAGTACTCGTGTATTTTTTTTTTTTGGCCTTTTATCTACCATCACTCTTCAGTTCTCACTGACTGTCAAGTTGTGCATCTAGACTGGCAAGTGGAGCCAGTGTGCAAGCTGTCTTGCTAGAAAAATGTTCACATTTGCATCATTTAGCAATGAGCTTTGGTAAAGTAGTGATCTGTCTTACTGCTTTAAACATCCTAATTTATGGTAGTAATCTGACACTGAATAAAAAGGCCTGCTGTGTGTGCCAAGGCTCACAAGAATTTAGCACAGAAAGTTTGGGAGTAATTGTATCTCTAGGAAAATCAGAATTCTACAAGTGAAAGATTCTGCTCTTTTATGACTTTTTTAAAAAAAAAGTGGTGGGATTGCAAATACTATTTGAAATTAGTTAAATGCATAGTTTCAATTTTTGCTCCTAAGGGAAAGGGGAGAAGAAAAGTTCCAGAAAATCTGTAACACACTTGTGAAGCATAGAACAACTCACTGCACTCTGGAGAGTGTTATCCAACCTTCCCCCTGTCCTCTGAGAAAGCAGCTCTCAGGGAAGCAGTGGTCAGGTTGTGTATATGCACGGGAGAGTCTGCAAAGCACGTGCTCACGGGACCGAGTTGTGCTTGTAGCTCCACCCGTGCCCTGTCTCGTTCAAAGGGAGTAGGAAGACGGCATCAGCAAAATCCATTCTTTGTATGGAAGAGCTGTCACAGCTTTCCATTTTAAGAGTTAGCAAGAATTCCGTGAGGAATAGGAAATAGCTTTTTGTGTGCATACACACACCATATCCAATTTTTTTTCTCTGAAAATTTTGTAAAAGCCAGCATCAGTTGCTGGCCTTGCTAGTGGTGAGAACTGCTACATGAAAATAAATCCCAGTTGTTAAAATGGCACAGCCTCAGAGATGGTTTGTGGTAACATTGATGTTTACAAAATAACTTGAGCATTCAAGGTTGTAGGTTTACTCTTTTTAAGGAATTATTTCTCTAAAAGCTGTCTGTCAAGCAGTGGTGGAGGCTGCTTGTTTCACAGCAGCCTAAGCCAGTCTAATTGCTGGCTGCTTAACTTTGTCAGTAAAATGAGCAGCTCTCACTCTGAATACGTTGAGAGAGAATCTGGAAAGAAGAAAAGGCAACTTTTATACAGTCATTTTCCTGACAATAAATATTCTTTAAGATGTGCCATTTTACATTTGAAATAAACTTTGCAGTGCTACTTATTCTGCAGTGATTAAATCCAGATGTGCATAAGAGGAGCATTCTAGTGAACCATATAAAGCTGCTCCAAGCTCAGAAAGCTTTTTCCATAACCAGCAGGTAATTTATCAATTTAAGAGAATGAAATGAAGGGTGAAGATAAACATTTTGTAGAACAAGAACTGAAAGAATACATCTAGTTAATTTGTTCTCTCCACTAGAATTAAAATGGATCATCTACATCTTTTTCAAGTGTAATTTAGTTTGACCTATAACATCAGCATGGAATTATTTAAATATTTGAGTGTCTTGTTTGAACTATTTTTTCAGCAATCCTGAGGTAACTTTATTTTTCTACTGTAGTGACACAGCAGCAAAAGTAATGGTGGAACTACTGGGAAGTTACACAGAGGACAATGCTTCCCAGGCTCGAGTTGATGCTCACAGGTAATGGGACTTTCCCGGTTTCCTTAAAGTAGCTTGTTCTCAATTGCTAAATTATGTTGATGGCCTCATGAAGAGTAGAGCATGGCCTGGCAGGCAAGGGCCCTGCTCCAGCCTCTCTTCATCAGGAGGTTATCTGTGCAGTCTACAGTAGGTTTGCTGGTGTCTCGGCAGAGTCAGGTTTACAAGTGAACTAGTGTGTTTCTGGTCACTGCAGAGAGAGATCAGCCTTGTCTGAAGGCTTCATTTACATCAACTGTGTAATCAAAATTTGAATTGGCATCCTTTCTTTCAGGTTTTTTACTTACCAGTTGTTTTAATTCTCTGAGTTGGAGTGTTCTTTTCAAATAGCACTTTCTGTTGAAAAAGAAATTCTTGCTCTATCTTCTGTGAGCCAAGTATTAAGGATGTGAACTGCACAGAAATAAACTTGTTGGACAAGTGGGGAGTAAACAGTGTATTTCCCCCACTGGCCAGAATGAGGAAAGGCTTGTATTTTAAGATTCTACCTGCTAGGATTCTTCTTAGGAAGTAGATTTTCAGTAAGTTGTGTAATTCTTCCAGGTGTGTACAACCCATAGTTCTTAAGGGAGTTGTTTATACTTGAGCATGGAGGGAAATCAGGATGACTCATTCTGCAAATGGAAGTCTCTCTCTGTAAATTAGAACTTCACTGACTACCCTACAGCAATCTGAGGCCTTTAACAAGAGCACGTTTTGAAAGGGTTTCTCATATGGCTGTCTGTGCTGCTGAAGAAAAGCTTTCATCTAGAGTTCTAGAAACACTTTAGGTCTGGTTTTATAGTTTGGAGCAGCAACTGATAAATCATGGGCCTTGGAGAGTTTGGTATTGGGGTTCTCTCTGTTTTGTGTCATGCATTTAAGTATAATTAATCTTCCTAACCAACTTAATTCTGTGAAATTTTAGGAGGACAGTAAAAATACCTCCAGGAATGAAGGCTGAACTGGAAATAAATGCATAGATGGAAACAGTAGGGTGATCTATAGCCTTACCACCTGGCAAATTTCAGTTGTGATACTGAGCAAATTACTTAATGCTTTCTGTTCCTTGTTTTTTCCATCTGTAAGATGAAGATTAAATTTGGAATGTGACATGTCTGACACTTAAGAATAGTTGAACACCCTTGGGTATTTCTTAGAAAGCAAGGAACAACAAATTGAGCTGCACTTACTCATAAAAACATGTATTGCTGTAAAAATAAGTATTTTCTTTCCTAATTTAGATGCATTGTACGAGCGTTGAAGGATCCAAATACCTTTCTCTTCGATCATCTTCTTGCCTTAAAACCAGTAAAATTTTTGGAAGGAGAACTTATTCATGATGTAAGTAACTTTGGTTTGATACCTGATAGAGTGCCTTGGTTTATTAGTGTCTGTTGAAATTCAAATAGAATAGTTGTCTATGTCAATCATACTGAGCTGCAGTGTACTAATTCTTTTAATGCTTTTAGAATTAAGAAATTAAAATGTTACATGGGAGACATTTCCCTTGAGAAGTTTCAGAAACCCAGGAGTTACAATACAGGGAAACCTAGATAATATTTCATCTGTTCTTATATTTGTTTTCCATCTTCTAGCTTTTGACAATTTTTGTAAGTGCTAAACTAGCATCCTATGTCAAGTTCTATCAGAACAACAAAGACTTCATTGACTCCCTTGGTAAGTTTTTGGATCGTTACATTTCTGACTATTTATGTGGCTTAAGATATGGAAGCTGCAAAGGGCTTCAGTTTGAACCCATATATTGAAGCCAAAGAAATTTAATGGGAATTTTAAGAGAATAGATGAGAATTTGTAGACTCTAACCTCGAGTAGATCATAAATGGGTCATCTAACTGTGATTTGTTCTACTGGACAAGCTGTTTTATGTGTTTGGAAGAGAACTGTGTTTTTCTCTACTTGTTTTCTCTTAAACCTTTTGGGAGGGGAGTTTTGATGCATTGATGCTCTCAGCTAGGCCAAAGATCACAACTTTGTACTGAGTAAGGCAGCAGCTTGTATAAATCTCTTTAGGATTAAAAACTTTATAACAGCAGATACTTCTCCTGAACAGTAAGAAGACCCATGCAGATAGTGTGTGTGTCTGCGTGTGCTGATGCATTAGCCCTAGCAAGCCACAGTCTGTCCCAGTTAATTTGTTTCATCACATGAAGCAATGTGATGGAATGTTAATGTCAGCACCCTCTTTATTTACACACTGTGGAAAAAAGGAGTAGTAATTAACACTTTGACACTCCCCCGTTGATGTGTAATTGACTGTTTCAAAGGAGCACTGGTTCATAAGCTATTGCATGCATTAAAATTACATTTTTTTTATATTCCAGCTTTTTAGGATAGGGGTCAGTGACAATGCAGAAACTGCCCAATGATGCAGATTTTTTTATTACTGCATTAAGGTTTTGACATATTAGTAATGAATAAATGTTTCCATAAAAACCACTTTTTTTTTTATAACTTTGATTTTGAAGTGACACTTGAAGAGTGGCTGAATGCATTTGAGGAAAGGCAGAGTTTTAGCAAAACAGAGTTTAGTGCAGCCTTTTAACACGTGCATTATTTTGTTTAATGGAGTGTGGTATAATTCTGAAAATAATTACCCTCAGTGCTTTAAAAGGCTGGTACTTTGAGTATTAAAATGATGGAAATAGCAATGTAGTATTCTTTTTTGTGGAGAAAATCAGCAAGTTTTTTGGTAGTTTGTAAATGCGTATATAGGGTAAGCATGTCTTTTGTTGTATGTATTTGAACTTTAGTTTTGTAGCATCTTATGCTTTTCTTTCCTAGGGGAAGGTGAGTTTTATGTATTGAAATGACTTATCTCTCAGTTATTTGTCCACAACTATTTGCTGAAAATACTGGTGTGAATAAATTTATGGACAACTAGCATACACCTACATATCTATGTAGCAGTAATTGTATAATACACAATAATCACAATTTCTTTTTCTCCGCCTCTCTTTATCTGTGTCTACCTCCATGAATATACAGTGGGTGCATTTTCAATATATCTAGGATTCACATAATTTTAGTAAAATCCTTAAATAAATGTCATTGATTTGAAAGAGCCTTACTTCCAGTTATCTTGATTTCTCACCTGTTTTATGGGGTACTCGGACAATTCCGAATGCCTTTGAGCAGTGGACAAGGTGGAGATTCTGAGGCAGGGCCAAAGAGAATGCTAGGAACTTGGTCTGAGGGTTTCAGCCACGCCTTTGAAAAACAAGAGCAGTTTGTTATAGAAAACAATACAATAATCAAATTACTGGGTGAGGCATTCAGAAATTCTTCAGAACATGTATGATCTGTTCCCAAAAATAAACATTTTTTTAACTATGCCTTAAAGATATAATTTTTAAAAATACTTTGCCAAGATACTGGGCTTTATTTTCAAGTGTATGGATAGTAGGATTTCCATGACAGCACTGCATCAGCTGTAGTTCTCACCTTTCCTGGACCAGGACCAGCTCAGCCTCGGCTCTGAAAGCTGTGCAGGGAAGGCTCCTACAGGTGGCATCCGTTTGCTACAATCTGCTGGTTTATTAATGCTGACAACTTAGGCCAGCAGTAGCATTGTCTGTGTCAACTGAATCGCCCTAACATGGCCACAGCTAATCTCGTGTTACCCGCAGGCTTTTTGGAAAGTTAATCAGCATCTCATTTGCATTTGTTAATTAGGGTTAATGTGTGCTAATTGATTTTTTGATGCTTGTAGAGTTCCATTAAACCCAGTTAGGTAGAGTTGCTGGTGCTCCTCATTCGTATGAATTATGGTGATCACATTTTTGTTGAATCAGTGCCAAACAGGGAACCTGCATCACAATTAACAGCTAATTAACACAACATGATGTCCTACACTAATGTGCTTTCCTATTAGTGTATGGATGTTATAAATTCCAAACTTAAATATTTACTGAAGCACTGGGAATGTTTATAATGTCATTCCAAAACAAAGTGATTGACATGTATTTTAAAGAAACTTCCACTGAATCCCAGTTGGTACCTCACAGAATTCAGATTGACATGTCCTGGTTGATCTCAATGTCTTAACTTGCTTGACCTAACCCTTTTTTCAGGAAAAAGGTCTCTGATTTAGATGTGCAAGCCCTTAGCTCAATCTCTTGTGTTGCCATTCATACAGCCATGTAAAACCTGTAATATCTGCTGTGCTATTCTCAAAGGGCACTTTTTTTGCCAGGCTAGATGCTCTAAGCATGTATGTGACTCGTGCCTTTTTTTTTTTTGCTGTGGTATAGGTATAAACAGTTAATCCCATTCTGAAACACATTCTTCTGGCAGTAAAATGTTCTGTTGCTAAACCATTACTGAGAGGTGTATTTCCAAGCAACTACATGAGGATAGCAGTGAGGCTGTAAGAAGGTTTTAACATTACCAGTCATGTATTTTCCATTTGTTGTTACATTGCTGTTCTTCCAGATGATGCAACTGAAAAATGTACTTGCATCCTCACCACCTAAAATTCTACTAAGGTGATTTTTTTGCTCTTAAAAAAAGAAAATAATCTCTGTGCTTCATTCTTGTAGATAGTTACTACCTCTTACTGACAATGAGTATTGATGAATTCACAACTAAACTAGCTATTTTAGCAAAACACAAGGAAAATACAAGAATTCATTTTTTAACTCAAATGTTGATGATAAGGTGAAATATTTTCTTGATATGAAAAATCTTAAATTATTAGAGGCATATATAGTAAAAATAAGATAAAATCAGATTAATGAATTATTGAATTATATTTCTTATCCACAAACTACCAACACTTTTACACAGGCTTGTTGCACGAACACAATATGGCAAAAATGAGGCTACTTACTTTCATGGGAATGGCTGTAGAGAATAAAGAAATATCATTTGAGACAATGCAACAGGAACTTCAGATTGGAGCTGATGATGTAGAAGCATTTGTTATTGATGGTAAGAACTGTAATACCATACTTGATACAATGCTAATGAACAGAATCTTTTATAGTCTTCTAAGCTAATGTTGAATATTCAGAAAAATACTAGTTACTAATTTCTGTGTTTTGTTACAAGATAGAGCTGAAAAAACTTGATGCTTAAAGACATGCCTAACTTGTCTTTTAAACAGCATTTTCCTTTTCAGTGATGAGAGCTGTATTTCATGTAATTCTTTATAGAACTAATAAATGGTTTGCAGGTCTAATTTGTCATCTGGTTTTGTTTGCTATCATTAAAACAGGATGTGTTTGCAGGGGAGAGAAGTTCATAAAAACTGTACAGGATATTGCTTTAATAGATTGGCACCAAACAATAGGATTCATGCATGACCTTCATTGTGTTACATCATTTTGCTTTTCTGCCTACTAGACTGTTAAAAACAGCAGCAAAACAATGCTAGGTGAACAGCTGTTTATCTATTTTACCAGTTTTTATTCAGTGTAATACCTTTGCACTATCTTCAAAATGTTGCTCAAAACATCACTGTTTTTTTTCAGCTGTAAAGACAAAGATGGTGTACTGCAAAATAGATCAGACACAGAGGAAAGTAGTTGTCAGGTAACCCTTAATTCTTCCCAGCATTTTGCAGAACTGAGTGTGTTCTAATTATTTCACTTACATTTGTAGAATATTTTAAATAAGAAGCAAGGTATTGTTCCTATCAGTTGCTGGTAGTTAAATAGTTGCTATTTATCATAATTTTATTAAAGCTCACACTGAATGTGATTAGCTTATTTAATGAAAGAGTCCTATTTTCCAGCACATTTCATTTAATGACCTAATAGTGACAAGAATACTAATGACTGTTGTTGCTTTAAATATTTGGGAAGGCTACAGAATTCTCTAACTAGTAAGTACAGCTCTTTAGATAGAGAAAATAAAAATTTTCCTGTTCAAGTGTGAGGGTAAAATAGTGTTACAGAAGCATTATTAGGTGAGCATGACATCTAGTAATCATATTCCAATTTTGTTTTACTTCTAGTCACAGCACACATCGGACTTTTGGGAAGCAGCAGTGGCAGCAATTGTATGACACTCTAAACACCTGGAAACAAAATTTGAATCAAGTGAAAAACAGTCTCCTCAGTCTCTCAGACACCTAAAAAAAATTTTTTTTTTGACCTAGTAATGTCACTAGAGATGCAATTTATTCAAAACTTTGGCAATTTGTGAATGTTTCCAAAATGTACAAAATTGGGTTAAAGAAGCTAAATATTCTAAATTGCAACATAAAAAAAAACCCAAACCAAATAAAACTAATGTGGACAAATAACTTCTGTTGACTTTTCTTACATAATTAGCCACAACAAACAGTAGCAGTATTCGTTATGCTTCTTTTGTTCTTGCTTAAGTTTACAACAAGAGGATCAATCTTTGCAAGAGGTGTGGGCAAGAAAGGAGTGACATCAGAAAAATTATAACCCAGGCAAAGCAAGAGAGAACTTCCCTTATACCCTGAGGGAGGAAAAATGTGAACCAGTTAGAAGTGAAGCTTTATGAAGCAAGATCTGCTGCTTTATCGCTGTAAATCCTACCTGATGCTTCAGTGTTGAGAGACCTTACTGATACAGAATCAACTGCCAGAGATACATTTAAAGAATTTGGTAGTAAAGGTAAGCAGAAGATTTTCTTGTTCTTCTGCAACTTAGAACTGATGTAAATATTTATAGAAACCACTGTATTTTGAAACAGTTGCAGCTGATTTTGCTTGAAAACTGAGTGAGCAGTCTGACACAGAAACCCAATTCAAGTATTTCAGTCAAAACTTGTGAGGAGCAGGATAAGGGTACACTGAACTAATTGTTTAATTTTATTTAATGTTTTAATATCCATTAACTTGTGAACTTTTTAACTGTGGGCAAAGCCCATAATAATTTGGATTTGATTGCGCAAACAGAACTAACATCATTAACAGATTGGATCCATTTTTGATCATAAAAAAGGTCCCTGTGCTGTAGTGAACATGAAAGCATGTACAGGAATCCATATTCTGTAGGAATACCTCTAGAAATCTGGTTTACCAAAGTGGTTTGTCTGTGCCTTTCAGGAGCAGACATGCTTTTTATCTCCTGTCTGATCTTCACTGGCTTTCTTCATATTTTCTTTTTCTTGCTGAATGAAGTCTCTCCCAATTCAGGATTTTCTCAATTTCTTCTATTTGGTTTTGTATAATGGAGCTGTGAGTGGAAGAGCTGTCCTCATCTCTGAGTGCACTTTCGTTGTGTGATGGAGTTACTGTCACCTGAGGAGACTTCTGCTGATGCTGCAGAATAGTAAATCCTTCTTTCACCTGATAAAATACAAACTTAGCAGTTAATAATTCAGTGAAATTCAAGTACAAATGTTCAAACTGTTGGGTTTTGCTGAGCATTAAGCAAAGAAATGGGAACAAAATGTCAACTGGAAAAATAAATTTAATTTGAAGTGCTTGCTTTAACTTCAATTTAGAATTCTTTAAAATGACAGATAGACTTTTTAAAACCAAACCTTAACATAAGACTTAGCACAGACAAGTATGATTAAAAAAGGCAACCTGGTACTAGAATGCAGATTTGCAAAATAAATAGTGTAATTAAACAGTTCAGTGTTGCAATTGACATTTCTACTGCTATGCAGGCATTTGATTAACAAAAATCAAAGTCATGAGGTTTATAGTGGTAACTCCCTCTCTGTTAAAAATCTTTTCTATTCTCTGAATAGCTTTGATTACTATTTGATTGGTAGCTCATGTCCATCCAAATCAAACACACAGCAAAACAGCAGGGAAAGAGGTTCTTTTGCTTGAACATTGAGTTGCCCACTGGTAATGGCAGGTGGGGTGGCTCAGGGGAGGCCAGCGTGGAGCCAGCACCAGCTCCCTGCCTGAGCACGGGTGCCCACGGAGCCGCCAGTGCTGCCTGGGGGCTGTAAGGTGACCTACTGGGGTTGCACACTGGGGTAATGCTCTTACAGGGATTGCAAGATGAGGCCTTACTCTGCTCAGCTATTTTTTAATATTTAGCAACTGTACCCCAACCAACTGTAAGCTGCAGGCCTGTCTTTATTTTAGTACCTGAATTTTGTGCTAAAACTTTCCTCCCCAGTGCACAAGCATTTCTTGAAGTTTGAAACATAACAATTTGCATGAAGTTTATTGTTCGACTTGGCCTGTTGCATCTGTAACAACCCTACTGCCATGCAGCTGAAGATACTGATACTTCAGGTCAATGATGACTGTAATCTCCACTTCAGTGAGGCAGTAACTTCTTCATTTGAGCAACAGACTATTGCACTGGTAAGTCTAGTGGCTGTATGCATATACTCTGCCATGCTCTTTCCCCAGGCCTCCGAAATGGAGATCCTACTTCCCTGCAAGCCACTAGTCAAATACTCTGTGGGGTAGCACTTGGGGCTGTGTCTGTCACACATAAAAAATTTCATTTAGGTCTTCCACAGGGGAAATTGAAATTTTCCAGTGAAGTTAAGCCATGCCATATCATTTGGAGTTTACTGAAGACAAGAAGTGTTTGAAACTCTTTGGAGAAGTGATAACACTTCTGTAATAGATTCAGCATTCTAACACAGTTCTGTGACAATGGGTTTAGAATAAAGCTTTTAAAAAACCATAATCTCAGCTGTCAAACTAAAAAGGCCTTGGCATTGTCACCGAGTTCAAGCTCCACAGTGTAACAGACCTAAAAATGCAGTATTTATATATCTAAATTTATATACCATGTATGTATAAATGGCTAGTGCCATCCTGAATGAAATTGTCTTACAGGGAAACAATAGGTTAATTTTCTGCTTTTACACTTTTCTATAATGTCATCCTACTAAACAACAAATTAACTCTAAAGATGGTATCACACAATTGCAGCATAGACTAAGAAGATGGGCTCTAATTTGTAGCTGTGCTGAATTTGTAGGCTTTCACAGTTCTTTTAAATAACATGTTCCTCTCAAGTAATAAAGAAAACAATGGGGGTTTATTCATACATATTACTTTTTTTTTTTAAATTTTATTTTTCTCTAAACTTCTACTTTACTCTAGGTGATAATTTTTATTAGGGTACACAATGAACTACCCTCTTCCTCCCCTCCCAAACAGACTGGTTAGCATCTGTTTGATTCATATGCTGTGACTTTTTCCTGCTGCTTTCTATCAACCTTAATTGTGAAAAACGGTGCCTTGTTGCCCTTTTGATATTATTTTGGAGATTGACTCAGTCTTAAAGTATCCAGATGCGTACAGTTGTACAAATATCTGTGGAATTAGCTCACTGAGGTCTGGTCCGCAATATTTTTAATTGACTTACATGTTCTGTGGGAAAAGAAGAATCATAAAAAGTCTTTGCTGCAGCATTCCATCCTTCACTAGGGTCTCCCTGGGGGCCTCGGTGGATACTAGAGGTATTCAAAGTGTCGGCAGCTCTGCTAAAACTGGTAGAACCTGATTGACAAAAAGGAAATGGTAACAACTGCAATTTAGTCTCTAGGCACTAATTGTAAAGTAACTAAACTTCTGGTTAACTCTGATCTTAAAAATCAAATATTTTTGTTTTAAATCACTGAAGCTCTCTTGTAAGCTTTTCCCCTCTTCTTTTTTTTTTACTTCTTTCACATACTTATGCATCTACTTTGTCTTTAAAGATGATTTTTCTACTCTGATTAAAAATGTGTTTATCATTTTCACATACTGAGTTAGTGACAAAATTCTGATTTACAGAAAATATATATTCTCAATATTCTCAGTATATTTTTTCAAGCAATATTAGTTTAAGACACACCTTCTGATAATGATAATAAAATATGTAATTACTGTCATCCTGCCACATTCCAGGGTGACTTGTAATAAAAAAAGACATTCTAAATACAAAGGGGTTTAGACAAACAAAGAACATTTTAAATTAGGAGTCTTTTTGTAAATGGCTATACCTGGTATTTCAGAGTATCAGGCTCTAGCCAGGTACTAAAAGTAGGAAGGGCAAGTAAGTAGATTAATTACAGCAGACTATAAAGCTCCAGTCCTGCATCAGCTTTATGCACCAGTATGCTCCTTTGAAACCAAGATCAGGTTATTTGCAAGATCAAAACCTAAATCCACTTTCACGATTACTCATAATGCAAACAGCAGCTGTTCTGTCACTACACCAAAATCCATGGAAATACATGTGGAAATACATGTTACCTCATGGTTATATAACAGTTAACTAAGAATACTGTCATTTTCCCTGGGGAGGAAGAGGAAGATGGTTATGAGTTAGTGTTTGTTTTCTTTTTTAAGAGTTTTCCTGGAAGATCTTGCCCATTCCCAGTTCATTCCTCCATTTACTGATGTGGAGTGGTAGCTCTCTGGGAACCAGAGTTGTTTAAATAGTGAATTGCATTGTATTTAGGTAATGAAAGGAATCCCCTCAGGTAGTCTGAAAGTGTTTCACCAGTGTTCTTCACCTCTAGGTCTCCCCTATGGCTAAACTGTAAGTAAGTAATAAATAAATAAACCAAAGAAATTTAGGGACACTGTCCACATGGATTCCACACCAGGTTTGCCATTTGGGAAAATATCTTAAACCAACACTAAAAAAAAAAACAACCACCATAAATCCTGGAAGTTGCAGTGCTCAGTAGCACAATGACTCGGGTGCCCTGACAGTAAGGTTTTCTAGTCTCCAGAAGAGGTGCAGGATTCAGAGAGGTCAGCAAGCTGAAGTAAGGACCTATCTAAATGAGGCAGTGTGAAGAGAGTGAGAGCCATATCTGGGACACAGACCAAGATCTTCACTGGAAAGTTTTGCTAGAATTCAGAAGGTCTGGTGAGTGTACTGGTCACGAGGTAGCTCATTTAGGGAACTAGAATTACATTAAAATCCCTACCAACTCCTTTGGACGTCGCTTCTTGGAATTACAGTACTTTGCATAGAGAAGTAAAAGGAGTAAAAGGAGGAACACATGGAGGAAGTGATGCCTGTTCTTACAGGAAACAAATGTGCAGAACATCACGTAATTTTGCATTAATTTTCTTGAAACAGGTATCAAAATTCACATAATTTGAGAAATAACACACCATCCAAGCTCAGGAGGCTGCCACCTTGCTACCATCACTATTGTTTTAGGGACAAAGACTTCTCTGGAAGGCTTCAAAAATCTGTGCATCTGTATGCAAATATACGTAGGCAAGAGGCCAAGAAACAAAATTACCCTAAACTGATCCTGGTAACAGCAGACGGCTGGTTCTCTGTCTCCCTGCCCCCAGCCACAAAACTTAAGGAATGGGGAGTCAATCCCGCTCTATGCACATGCAAGGGGCTAAGCTCAAAGCACTGCACCAATAAGAGACACAGATGTGTGGATCCAGC
Organism: Chloroceryle aenea; assembly: GCA_013399075.1. Taxonomy (NCBI): domain Eukaryota; kingdom Metazoa; phylum Chordata; class Aves; order Coraciiformes; family Cerylidae; genus Chloroceryle; species Chloroceryle aenea. Next base: position 420,494 of record VWZY01011718.1, on the reverse strand, counting down.
TCTTGTGAAAAACATCTAGACCATCCAAAGCTCCATTTTTCTACAAAAGCAGGGGCTTTCACTGCTTCTGGAGCCTAAGAGATCACCTGCCTTTTTAAGCTTACAGCGTGCATTAAAAGTAGAATATGCATGGAAGCTTTGTTTTGAGAAAGGAAGGCACCACTTTGCTGCCTCTTACTCTGTCCTGTTCCTGAAGCAGAGGAACATCTGAAAGAGTATTGGAGTCAGTTTACTGTGGAAATAGAGGTGGAATTTTTATTACTTTGAAAAAAGACTTGAGTTTAGAAATGGCACTTCTAGAAATAAAACCAGGAATCATTGAGCAGCTAGTTTTATTGCAAAACAAACCTACAATACATCTGAATTAAAGATGTACAGAAACATAAAGAAGTAAACTTTCTCTAAGCCTCATTCAAAGAGGCATCTACTGGTTCAAATGCTACCCTGATTTTTTATGCAAAATGAGGGCATTGAATAATTTCCAAAAGCTGCAGAGCCCTGATGGAGCATGTTCTGTATCACAGTTAGAAATGCCTAAAACCCTCAGTTTGTCATTGTGCTGCTTTTCTTTCCCCAAGGGAATATAAGAAAAAGTGTATTCAGTGAGATAATTGAGCAAACAAGAGCTGCCTAGTTGCATTCATACTATAAATTATACAGAGAAATCTCATCTTCCAATTTTTTTTACTATATTACAAATGTCAGAAAATTAAATTTTTTCTAATGCTACACTAAACTCAGACACAGATATTTCACAGTCTGATAATTTTTCTAAGTATATCCAGTACATGCTTCAAACAAATGCTTATTTTCCTTACCTAGTCCTTTTGGTCTTCTGTCAACACTTTCACTGAGATTTTGACACTGTGTTCCTGAAGGAATCTTTGCCTTTTCCACTAAGCAAGGTGGCTTCTCTTTCATAAGGGAAGGTTCACTGGAAGCTGAAGTCCATGTAGGTTGACCTCTCATTTGATTTACTCTTGAACAAGAACTGAGTTCCAAAAAATTTGAGTATACTGGAGTTTTCTCAGCTTTTTTATTTGATGTCGAAAGATCAAAGGATGACCTTCCACTTATGTTTACTAAATTTCCAGATGTTCTCATTGGTAAAGAACATGATTCTTTCAGATGACCCTCAGCAAACTTCCTTCCTGGAACTATACTATTCAATGAGTCTTTTTTTTCTTTTAACAATGTGTTATTTGCTGAATTATTAATCTCCAGGGAATGACTGGTTTTGATGGTGTGTATCTGAATATCATCATTAACTTTTTTACATGGAATTACTTTATTACTAATTCTATCTGTTGGGGTTTTTTTATGAGCACTTATTTCAAGACCATCAGCCTTTATTGGAGATACAGCTTCAGTGATGGAAGCAGATGGAGTTGTAGCATTCCCTGCCTGTTCACTACTGTCATCTTCAGGTTGCTTGCTGCACATGTCATCCACATTTATTCCTCCTTCTATTTTGGGAGGGCATAAATTGAAATGAGACATAGTGCCACTGTGTTCTCTTGTGGCATCATTACTGCTTGCATTATCACAAGAAACAGCTGGTAGATCCTGAGCATCAGTTGCTGGAAGAGCAGCACTCCTCAGTGCATTGTGTCTGTTTGTGTTTCTGGCATCATCATTTCTGTCTTCAGCATGTAAGGGCGTCTGTTTAAAAGGAAGTTTATCTCTATGTAAACCACTTGGATTTGACAAGTTTTCTTCTGTTTTCTGCAATCCATTGCCTACATAATTGTCATTGGCCAGCACGCTACATTTTTGGTATTCTGGTTGAGAATTTTCATTCACGTAAGAGAAGATGCCAAAACTTAACTCCTTATCTTGATGATTATTTGTAGTTCTCTCACACTCAGCACTCTTCTCAGTGCAAAGAACTGCTTCAGAGTCTGTTTTGGGTGCTTCAGGTGTAAGGACACTTCTGTTGTGCTGCATGGTATTTAATTTTTTATCTGCCCAAGTAGCACTTGATTCATCTGTAGTATTGCACAATTCTTGCTTGCTAGAGTTCGTCTCCTGACTTCTGTTTTTGCTGTAGGCACCTACAGTGTCAGTACTGTCTAAAAGGACTTTTTTTGTTTGGGTATGACCTGCTGCCAATGGCTCGGTGCTGTCCTGTAGCTTTTGTTCTAAATTTGCATTGTTTTCATCCAGTAGCATTCTGTGTGTTGCTTCTCGATTTTCTGCTTCTTTGCACTCAGTGACATGCAGTTCTGAGGTCTGTCCTTGGGTAATTAAATCAGTATCTGTGCAGAGGGTATTCCTGGGAGAAGCCTCCCTTTGCTTTTCTCCATAAGGGTTAGCAACATTAATTTCATCCTTAAAACTGTTTTCAAGAACTTGTAAATCTGTTAGAGTATATTCTCTAGTTAGTGATAGATAACACAGGAGTATTTTTACAGTTTAAAGTTCCCAAAGAGATGGAGTCAAGATCAGTATCAACACTAATTTTCCTTAAATTACACACAGAAGTCTAAGTCTATCAAAACATTACTGAAGTGTTGCATTATCGTAAGTTGCAAGATTTTGATAACTGGTTCAAACAGAAAATAGATCAACAGTAGAGTTTAGACTTATAGTTGAAATATTTCCCAACTGGTATCTGCCAGCCTTAGTATTGAAAGGGGTCTTCATTATGAAATTACAGCACATGCTTAATCAACCATTGTGTATCTACATAAAGTTTAAGCCCCTGATTCCTACTGCAACTGTCTTTGTCTTTATTTGTAAAAGTAGCATTTTTAGCTAAATGGAAAAGAAACCCAAAAAAGCTGGTTAAGGGACCACGTTCATATCAAAAGGAATATGCTATGACTTGATCAGATTTAAATCTGGCTTCAAGCATTTTCTTGTCATGTACTTTATCTGTAAGCATTTATCCTTTCTTCAACAATACTACTTATCTCTGTTATCCATGTAAAGTTATTACTTTGCTCTGTCTGTAATTCTTCAATGCTTGAAAAGTCCATTGTGGATTTTACTTCAGTTTCTTCATGTCCAGAATTACCATCTTTTATTCTTATACACTCATTTGCTTTCTGTATAGCCTGCACTGCATTGTCTTTTGAATGTTCTTGACCACTCTAGCATAGAAAGGAACAAAAGATTATACATAATAATTAATATTATTTAATAACTTCCTACAGTCACTGACTAGATTTCAAGTTCAGGACTTAGATTTAAAATTATTTCTACAATTCTGATTTAAAACAAGACCATTAAACTGAAGTATACAAAGTTATTGCAAATGGAGACAAAACAGACTAATACCCTAGAAGAGTACAAGGTGAAACCCAAGAAGTTCCACCTCAACATGAGGAAAAGCTTCTTCATTGTGAGAGTGACAGAGCCTGGAACAGGCTGCCCACATATGTATGTGTAAATTCTTCCAAATCCTAAAATACTATTGCACTTTGTCAATTTACTGACAATTTACAGGCTGGTTCTTTATAGTGTTAAATATCTTTCTGTTTCCTAACCCTGAAAGCAAAATCACAAATATTCAAAATCAGTTTTCCCTTCTGTGAAGGATAATTCATTATTTGGGTAAACTAATAATAAAAAATGGTATAATCAATACCTAACTGATTCTCAAAGGCATAAACTGAAATAAAGATTGTGGTTTTGGTGGGTTTTTTTTGCTTGTTTTGGTTTTGTTTTGTTTTTTTTTTGGGTTGTATAGTCATTAAAAAAAAAACCAAAACCAACCAAAGCAACCACCCAAACAACAAACCAAAACTAGAATTGAAGAAACAAGACAATCTATGTTGAGAAAATGAAACTAGAATTGAAGAAACAAGATAATCTATGTTGAGAAAATGAATCTTCTAATCTGTCCCATGTCAGACTGAAATTAGTTCTTTTGAGTAGAAGAGGACATAATTCCAGGCTTCCAGGGAACCCGTGTAAGTACGAAGTCAATGAGCATGCCACAGTTTGAGAAACACCTGTGCAAAATGTGCTTGCAAAATAGGATTTAATAAAGATATTTAAGGTAACAGCTACCTATTATGTATACATTTACTAATGAGGTAACATCTCAGATTTCTGTGATATCAGTTCTCCTCTGGATGAAAGTGGAACATTCTCTGGGTACACTAAGTTATAATGGGATCTTGGATCATTGATTACATCAGATAATTTTTTACCTTTAGCACTATCAAAGGAAGAGGAGTGAACATGCCAGCCAGATTAGAAAAAAACCTCTCTCTCATCCTCCAACATTGTTTAGAAGAAATGGAAAGTACTGCAACTATTAGAGACACTTACCTGTAGATTTTCCACTTGCTCAGAATGCTGATTTCCCCGGGAAGGATAATCTTCAAGATGTCTATGAACTTCTTTAAGGGAATTCAGCTCATTTTTGAGAGTGTCTATTTCTCTCCTCATGTTTTCCTCCTGTAATAATTCAGGTTGCACAGAGCACAGAAACACAAATCTTTACTAGAACGTAAAATGTATTTTAGAGTTATCAACAGCTTAGCAAATTTAATCCTGAAAAGTGTAGATGCTAAGGAATTTCTTTGTACAAAGTATGATAATTTTGAGCTTCTTCATTGATAGCAAAATTTTAATCACATTTCCATTACAGATCCCTTTTATTAACCTTTTTTCCACCATTTACTTCAAGTAGCAATGCTTAAAGTGAGAATTGTATTTCAAGATTTTCTTTTTTGTCTCAAAGATAAACATTCAAGCAAACATAGCCAATATTCATCCTGTACCTACATTGCCAAGAAACTACAACAGTAAATCATTTGCTTAGCACTTCTGTAAACAGCCTCAAGTATCCAATGCTTTTTCAGTGAGTGTGCAACAATTACATTTTTCTATTTACAAGCTGTAAAAAGAACAGAAGGGTAATTTTATAGAAATACCTTGATTTAATTTACAAATATTTCCAGTTTTAACATTATCCATGATGATACTACACTTTAAGATATCAAGAGACCAAATTTCTAGTTCTCCATAGCAGAAATGTGAAGGGAAAAAAAAAAAACAAAACAAAAAAAAACAACTGTCTTCTACAGAAGAGTTGCAAACAACACTGAGAAATAAGCAGGGTCAATTCCCATGTCTATACAGGAAACTATGGTAAAAGACTCCCCTAGAAATCAAGATAACCAAAGCTTACTTCCCAGGTCAGTATTCATCAGAACAGTTCAGGGGCTTTATTTCCCCAAAGCCTCTGGGAGACTCTACCAAATTCAAAGCCTTTCTGGCAGTAGGTGCCAGTTACGTAGAAATAAAAAACATTAAACAAATGCTGCTTTAGAGTCTGGTTTCCACACACTAAAGAGATCCTGTGTTATTGAAGATTTTTTTTTTTTCTTACATGCATTTATTACTGTAGACTATTTTTACAGCCACAGTATTTTTCTAATTATTTTGGATTAAACAAGTTCTGAAGTATTTTCTAAAAGTAATGAAGCAGTAGAAAGAACAGCAAATAGTTAAGACAAATTGTTTAGGTGTACGCAGAGATTAATTCATTAAGAAGACATGGAGAGTTTTTACCTCTTATCTCCTTCCACCCCACAATCCACACTGAATAATTCCTGTCAAATCAGGCGTTTGCAAGCCTTTGGTATCTCTGTCTGATTCAGTTAGAGGTTGCTGGTTTTCCTGGGCATTTGGCCCTTCAGAAGGACCTCTACTCTGTGTCCTTTCAGTCTATGTGACTTTACATTCATTTTTTACAATCTAACAGCTTACTGGTAGTTTTTTCAGGGTACAAGAGTACAGCCTAGAAATGATGGTATTCTCTGAATAACTTCTGTGAAAACCAGGAAATTTCCTGGAGAACACATATGATTCAATGTAAATTAAAAACTATATCAGCTTCCATATCTAGGTAGTGGCAAGTATGTAATTCTGGAATATTCCACTGCTAAATTCAAGGTAACACGAGAGCCAGGACATTACACTTTACAGACCTACAGGAAGTGCACTGACCTTTTAGAGCACAGAAGTTAACATTTCTCCTAAATCTACCTTAAAAAAAAAAAACAACTCACTCCTAGAAGATTCTGCATTACTGGAAAAGAAACCAGTGGGTTTTATTGTCTTTCTGCAATATTTTCATTGTTTTTAGGAATTACCTGAAATGCTTGATGACTATTTCAAAAAACTTTTAATACTCTAACATGGATTTTAATAAACCTACATCTTTTTTCCAAGTTCTTAGTGCTTTCTCATGCTCATTCTGAAGATTAAGGAACTTTTCTTCATTTTCCTTTGCCTTCTCCCTTTGCAGCTCATTATCTCTTTCAAGGGTCTGCAATAAAATTAATTATCCAAAAAATAATCAATACCACATTAATGAATTTTGATGTGTTTTATGTTGCTTGGACCTTTGCTTCTAACATGCTGGAAGTGCCATACAGATCAGTGATAATGTGCTATCTCAACAATAATTTTCATAAATTAACAGAAAGGTGCTTATAGTTTAGCTAACAGGAAACAGGGGGAGGTTATGAAAAAAAGAAATGGCTATAAAAGGGTATAAAAACACTTGCCATTATTCAGTTTCACTGCATAAGTTTTAATGTGCTGAAAAAGTAATATAAAGTCCAGAGATGAGAAATATGAAATGTAGCACAATCTAGACCCATAGTACTTAAAGAAAAAACCAAACAAACTACTGTATGCTCAAAGAAAATATTTTTATTTTTTAGGTCAGTTTTTCTATCCTAAATTAATCTATTTTATAAACTGTGTACATTAAATTCTAAAACATATCTACAGGAACATGAAGTATATGTCTGATTATCCTTTAATTTATCTTTATTAGATCACTGAAATAGGAGTGTGTTCAAATAACAGCAATATGAACTTTTATACTACCATAAGTGCATTTGCAAAATTTTGGGTTACCTATTTCATGTTTACTGTGTTAAATTAAAGCAGTCTTATGTCAATCAACAGTATCTTCACACACATCTCAGGTACTGTTGGAAATTTTATCCTATTACGTTTTTAGAGCAAACAATATGAAAGACAAAGGACTTACTGCCTCCATTATCTACTATATAGATGGCATAAATATATTTAATAATGTAAACATAACTTTAATGCAGGTAGCTATGTGACCAGCTACATATTTATGACTCTGCTGAGCTTCTTTGAAAGTCCACTTGAAAAATGTTAAGATATGGAGGCAATACTCCAAAGCAATTCCTTTTCACTTGAATCTTTTAACTAAAAACAAGTCTACTTTTTGATTCACTTAGCATCAATTTTAAAATACCTAAAACTCACCATGAGTTCATAAGGGAAGAACAAGAACACATGACATTCACTTTTAATACCCACAGCATGCTGTTTAAGGGAATTGCTGCATTTTATGTGTCTATTTATCTGGTTTACAAAAGTTACAGCTATTATGTTTCTGAATGTGATCTCTTGAAAGCTTATGACCCATATGTGCTTATATAAATGTTAAGAATCCTTCAGTTCCCGTTCTTGAGAACATCTTGATTTTGAGATTGCACAGAATTCTCTCACAAAACTCAGAGCTCAATTCTTAACTGATCTCAAGTGCCACAATGAAGACTGTGAAGGAATATTTACATCAAACTAAGCATTGATGAGCCCTCGTACACTTGACAGATCTTTCAAAAGGTTGAATCAAGTGATTCTTATTAGTTATTCACATCTTGTAACACCAATTTCATCTAAAGTATTTATGCCTGACAAAAATGCCTTTGGAGACTACGCTGAAGCTTTGATAACTAGAAATAGTTTGACCTGTAGTTACAAAAATAGAAAATATTAATACCTTCCCAATGTCTAATATAAACAGGACACAAAAATCAAAGCAGGCTGACTAATCTGAATTAGTATAGATGCAACTGGAAATTAAATATCTCTAAAATAGAGACTTGTACTCAATTCATATCTTAACAATAAGAAACCAAGCTATACTACTTCTTACACTTGTGACATTTATGTGGAGTCTTCAAAGATAGGATTCACAGCATTCAGAAAGTTAGCTGGAGCTTTAATGCATGCTATAAACTTAAAGAAATGGGAAACAAAGCTCACTTTTAGAATACACATGCTGTTCAACAGTTCTGACACAAAGGGCCCCCTGTACTATGAAAAGTCATCACTAGTAAGGTTGAATATCAATTAAATTATCTTGGGCTTATAGTTTAAACTGCAAAGTAATTTCAATCTTCTTAAATAAAATGCACATTTTCTTAAACAAAAAGCAGTACTGCATGAAGAGCAAGTAATCCAGCTGCTCCACTGGACCCAAAATATAAACAACAGAGGTTACAGAAAATCTTGCTACTTTAGGCAATTCTACAGCCAAGGGACTGTTAAATAAAATCTTTGTAAAAAGTTTCAATTATCCTATGAAAAAACACAGACCTTTTCCCATTAAACTGTGCTTTGTCATTTTCTTTCTTTCTGTTTTTTTTAAGAGCAAATATAGAAAAGAGGAACTGGAGAACTCTGAAAATTCTTAATGAACTTGTGGGACTGTTCTCCATGTTTAGAATCACCTCTTCTTGGTTCTAGAGTACTCTGAGACCAAAGACTTAGATAATGAAAATCCAGCACTCTAATATCAATACAAGAACCTGGACATCTGAAATCAGTGACTTTTTCCTTCCAGTTATTATAGATTTATCTAGTACTACTAAGCAAATACTGTAATCCCTAGTGAATTTTAGCTAGTTTCTGATGGAGAACACAACTCATCCTTACCCTCACTTGTTAATGAAAATGCATAGTTCATATATTTGCACTGTGGCAGAAGGTGGACTGGTTACATTTCTTAAAAGACAAAGACTTACATGAAGTGAATCTAATTTCAATTTAGCATAGAAGCATTTACTCAGAAACAGAAGTATGCAGGCACACAGGAAGTTTAACTTGAAATTAACTGAAATTTGAATTCAAAACCGTGGCCTCACAGGCCAAGCAGAGAACAGAATAGTTGTGGTTATGGATGAACAGTAGATAATTATTAATAGCCTGATTAATGGTTGTACCTGAACTCTGCATGGCACACTTGAACAGAACAGGTATTGCCTTAATCTTTAGAGTGCCACGGGCCAACCTGACTGCTAGCATAATTTAGAATCTAAACTGTTCAGAGGCACTTTTACACACTCAGACTGGAGCTGAGCAAAGCTGCAGCTCCACCCTCTCCCACATGACTACTTACCACCTCTGGCACAAATATGACACCAGACAACACTCCAAGAAATGGCTACAGATAGGCTCTTTTTAGGCCTTCTGCTCTAATAAAACTGGGGACAAGCTCTGGCTAGGGAAATCTGAAATTGGAAGTATTTTTCAGCAGATAAATTTATACCTACATGAAAATTATAAGAAAAAAAGCTCATAAAATAATTTGATTTCAAAATACTTGAAAGCAACTTCATTATGTTCCAGTTTTACCCTCCAGAAATGGCTGATAAGAATGGCAACCATGATTTACTTTAAGGGAGAACAAAGAGAGGGAAACCATAACCTGCACTTCAAGGTTCATGCTGACAGTTAAGGAGCTGAGGGAGCAAGGGAAGTGAGGTCAAAAGTTCTGAAAAGCATACAGATGTCTTTAACAGCCCTCAACTTAAAAAATACATAACAGATAGTAGCAGCTTGTCTAATCAAGAAAAATCTGACCTGATACTCTTCTTTCAGTGCATTTAATTCACTTTCCATTCTAACATTTGTTTGGGTTATTCGCTGGAGGAGCTCCTGCACACATTGTAGAGAGCTGAGAATTTCCTTATTAATACAAACATATGGAGAGATAATCAGTAAGGTTTTGTTTCTGAAGTTTAAGCATTAAGTGTTTTTTGTCTTTTAGATTACCATATTGTTTTATTCTGCCAGTGTTTACAGAATCATTTATATAAAAGTATACTTCGAGATCAACATCAGGAAAGAGCTTGTAGAGAAAACATGAACTTCATCTCTATATTAGGGCCCTCCCCAGATTTGTACCAAAACTCTCCATATGTAAAAACCAGCTAAACACACAGACCATAGGAATTTACACAGAACAAAACAGAAACACAGTGGGTTCCTTCTCTTAGATACCTATCAAATATGCATATGAATTATGCTACAAGCATCTCCATATAAATGCTTTTAGTGCATTCAGGGCTGTGGGAGTAATGAAGCCCAAGTACATCTCTCATTTTCCCCTTGTGTTTATTGGCAAGTATTTTTAAAAAGCAAACTCAATGCAAACAAGCTTTTATGGATTGGAAGAGTTCTGCTGGTTTAGCCTTTGGTGAGTGCTCAGTGGGTATAAAAGCAAACTACTGCTTCTGTCCCTCCCTGAAAACAAGAACGATACACTTCTGACACATTTGGTTTAACCAACTGTAGAAAAACATTCTGCAACTGTTTACAAAAAAACCTCACTGCCTTTTTTACATTTAATATTCTGCAAAGCAGTTTATTATGCTGTTATTACAGAGAAATTTTTTTGATTATGTTTGATCCTTGACTCCATGTACCTTGGTCTGAATATCAGGATTTGCTCTCAAACACAGCAGAGTTTGTGATAGAGAACAGTCTTAAGTCTGTTCACCTCTGTGTAGGTGTAGCTTAATAGTCTAAATGTAGAGGTCCTGTATGAATGGAACACTTCCTTTAGATATGACTGACACATCATTCCATTTTACCTGCTTTCAATACTAGCAGAACTATAGTAAACTGCTTTGAACCAGACAGACTTGGAATAAAGTGTCAAACAATGGACTTTATCTTGGTGATACATACTCTAAAAACAAAGATCCCATTTATGTTGGTATTAAGCTGTTTTTGAAGAGTAAACAAGTTAATTTAATTTGGTTTAATAGCTTACTATAATATCTTAAGAAACTTAAATATCAAATACAGCACATGCATGCCTAAGTGATTTTTAAACAGGAAAGCTGTATTAACATACCAGGTTTTCTTCTTTAATGTGAGCGTTTTCTTCTTGAACTTTTTTAATAACAGCTGTCTCCTTAAAAAGAACATAAAGATCAGTAAGAGGTATTTGAAATTATTGTCTATTTTCTCTGGTAATATTGTATTAACAAGATACTGAGAATCACCATAAGGCGATTTTAAAGGAATTAAATTATTTTGAAATGACATCCATATATATTTACTATGGAATTATATTCATAGCATATTTACTTCCCTTGAAAAGGGATTTATGGAAATAGCTTTCTTACACTGAATATTGCACTTGGTAGAAAGGAATCACTAGTCTGTATACAACAGACAGATCATTGCCATGATGTTTGCTAAATGAAGAACAGAAAATATTCACTTTTTTTTTGTTTAAATTCCAAAATACCATTCTGATTTTTTGTTGCAGTTCTTGAAACTGTTTTTCCTTTGTTGCAAGATTGATGTTTTCTTCTCCCACCCTGTACTGAGATGTGACCTTGGACCTTATCAAGTCTGTAGTTACTTTCTTCAGTTCCTTAACACAGGAAACACGTATAAATAGTTCATCCAGGAGAGGCATTGCAATTCAAAACAAAGACAAATCTTTGAAACTAACCTGAGTCATGCCTGACTTTCAAATAATGTATGGAAACAGAAGGATAAATTAGAGGAACTGAAATTCATAAGACTGACTTGCTGAACTTAACCTTTTGGCCACGTGACAAGTTTAATTTTCAGAGGTAAAATGTTATTGCGCTAATTTAGCTGTTTGAAATTTTTATGACACTTAAGCATGTCATTTTTTTCTCTTCCAAGAGGTATTAGAAGTGGACATTGAGTTGGTATGGGTAAAACCTACACAGAGATATACCATAGGAATAAAGTACCTATTATAACTAGGGTATACGTTCCTGGGAATCAAGAGGAAAAAAGGAACAGTGACTATCTGGTAAAAACAGGAACTGGCTATAAATTTGGAGGATCTTTGCTTTTCCTGAAACATTAATGACTTAATCTCAGGGGAATGCTAAATTAATTTTATATTAGAGGCTTCTACAACATGATTTTCCATCTAAAATATGCCTTTGATTTTATAGTCTTTACAATCTTTTAAATAGGCTGCCTTTTTTTTTTTTTTTTTTTTCCCCCCCTTTGTTTTTTTTTTTTTTTTGCCCCCCTTTGGTATCTGTTTTCTAACCAGTTTATTCCAAGCTCCCAGTACAGCAAATAAACAGCAACTGCTTTGATCTCATTAAATTACAACTTATAGTTCCTGGAGTCATAAATATTGTGCCCTGCTCTCCCCCACCCCTCCCATTCTGGTACAAGGTAGTCTGTTTAATATCGCTCTCTCCTTGAGCACTCTGACGTTTACTCAGACAAATAGCAGAGGTTATGAATGCTGCTTACAGATAGTATCAAGAATTCTTCATGATGCCATAGTGGTGAACCAAGCATTCAGAATGGTAATAGTTTTATCTAACAACTAAGTTTGGTCTGTTTAACTTTTCTTCACAAAACTGGAATTCCATCTTATCACAGACCAATAGTTTTCACTGTTCTGGACAAAATCATATAACAGTACAAAAGAAAAAGGGAAGATTACATTGTAGCTGAAATTCACAAATACAAAGTTTTATGGAAAGCACAGCTACTACTTCTAAATAAATCATTTCTTTGCTAGAGGCTTTATTTCTCATGTATTTTAGCCATAAATCTAAAATGATCTAGTAAGTATTAAGTGTAATTGCAGAATCAATTACAGAACCCAAAGACAGCAATGCTTTAGAACTGTCATATCCTGTAAGCTAGTAAGGCTTTTCCTTCTTACAGCAATAAAAACATACATTAGTGGTATTGTTTCTACTAGAAGGCCCTGTCATGAAATATGCAAGGAGAGTTCCTACATTTAAGTGGCAGAAGGTGGAAGCAGTTTTAACTTTGTGGAAGTGAAACAGCGCACGGTGCCCAGCTGTGCAGAGAGCTGGTGCACAGAACACAGCCACCAGGCTGCGTGCTGCACAAGCAGGTGCAAAACCCACTATGGATCTGATACTTAATGTTTTCCACAACTCAAGAGTTTATCATATGCAGAAATATATTTTTCTCATGGGGAAACAATAAGTTGTACCAAGTAAATCATGCCCTTAAGGTAGAAAATATGACTGGATTTTCTTTGTATATAACAGGTGCATGTGTATAAAGCATCTGGAACCAAACCCACATCCGCTAATCTAACAAAGCTGTGGGCAGGAAAAACACAAACCCACCAATAAAGAACCAACACAAACCTGATAAGAACCAAGACAAACCAGGTTAACAAAAATAATAGGAAAGTTTAAATGATTTTATACTTATTTATAGTTTTTTGTACTCTGAAACTAAAGAAGTTACAACCCTAGAGTTTTTGCTTCTTTTTCTAGTAGCTTTCTGTCATTAATAAAGTCACTAGTAGCACGCAGGACCCTATAAATTAAACTGAATCTGGAAAATTTTATCAGTTTTGGGGGAATGCTAGGAAAGAATGATAAGGCTTTAAACCCATTCCTTTGATGTGTTGCTAGCAGCCAACGCTTAAGGACGTGGGTTCAGAAACACTTCAAGCCAGCGTAAGTCAAGAGTGTCACAAAAGAAACAGTCCTGCTCCTTAAATTTTCCTTTTGCCAGCTGATCTAAGCTGAAACTTCCTCCCTTTTATTGGCAAAATACAGTTTTGATCAACACAAAATTTTCACGCTACTTTCCCCTCAAGGCCACACAAATACACGCGCCAGCACGGAGAGGTGGTATGGGACTGGGAAAGCAGCCAGCACAGGCAGATGTAACCTCTTCCCAAGATATTGCTCCTACTTTTAACTGTATCCAAAATTATATCTATATCTTTTTGCTCTCTTCCTAGATTAATGCAACTCCCTTGTAATCTTTCAGGCCTTGAGCAGCAGAGCTGCTTTTTAAGCAGCAGAATGAAAGAAATCTTTTTATTTTACTAGATTTCAATGCAAACATTTTCATAATGCTTGAAAAGAATCCTAATGCATTTAATATCTAAACATTCAAATCCTAAAATAAATGTTACTGAAAAGGAAATCATGCTGCAGACTGTTAGGCTGTGATTTAGGAACTGGACATGTAAGCAGACAATGTCAAGAGAAAACTACAGCCTCGCTAGATAGCATTCTTTCCACAAAAACCAGGAGAATAAACCTGTGCAGAATGGACCTCAACCTAATCCAAGGTTTACTGTTACACATATTTAACACCTCCATCGCATATTTCAAATGTCATGAAAATTGGAGATTAGTCTGGTTTTAATCCATAAATTTAGCATAGCATTCACTAGCTCCATATTCCCATTAAGAACAACCGTGTGAGATCACCCTGGTCTGAGTCAAAGCAATGTCTGTGGTAAGAGCTGATGGCCAAATTAAGATTTTCATAGTTATTCCCACTCCAGCACTGAGGCGATAGAGAAAAGAAGCTTGAACCCACAAGTTGTTAGAGGTCGGTCAAGTCTCCAGGGCAGATAAAACCATCTTTTTAAGTTGTCCCAACTAGTGCTGCAGGTACCACGACTTCTTTCAGCTATGTAGGAAGTGAAAGCAGCCTGATAATCCCTCTTCCAAACAATTCTAAATACCAGAGTTCTCATTGCTTTTTACCTCTTGTAGTTCTCAGCTCTACAACAGATACAGCCCTCAACAAGGGAAAGCACTTGACTGCTTTAAGATCACTTTTGCAATGGTTGGGCTAAGTACATGGTAACCACAAGGAAAGGGAACTAGCTCAGCACACTTCTGGGTTCCAGCACTTTTGCAGAGTGACCCCAAAGATGAGTCCATGGCCTTTGATGCTCAATTTCTTTACTGCATTGTTATTTTTTAACTGTTTTCACAGAAATTCTGCACAATGAGCAAAAAGGCATGTCTTCTGTCATAAACAGCTTCCATTTATAAAACTCTGTACAACTAAACAACATCCCTCTTTTATGCAAAGTAAAGCATTGCCACTGCAAAGAGCTGCAGCACTGCATGAAAATTAAGATGCTAAGAAATAAACTTTCAGTTCAGTTTCTGACCTTCATTCAGAATTGAATGGTCATAAATAACCAATATGAATTCAGAGCTAATGACAATAAAGGCATTTCCTGGTGAACTGAGGAAGCCAGATTAAGTTTCAGTTGGCCCCTTCTCTTGCTTATCTGACAGTATTTTATTTAAAATTAATTACTCATGACTTTAAGAATCAAAAGTAATGCTGAAAAAAACCCCAACAAACCAAAAACCAACAAAAAGCCCCCCAAAAACCCCTGGATCAAGCAATGTGTTTGACTACTGGAGTACATAAAATCACTATCAGTTTATTTTGCACAACTCTCTTCCTCACAAATTTCACTATGTAAAATTTTCTCTAAACAGTTTTCTTACATGTTGAATTACCCTCAGAGAATTCTAAGTAATGAATTTCTTAACCAAGAAAACAACAAAACTATTATATTATTATATCTACCTATTATTAAGCAACAGATTTATTATTATTTCTAAAACTTCTTAACTTTTATACTTAATATATTACAAAACAGGTATGTTCTTAAAAGGAACTGTACAGTTGTAGTGTACTCAATGCACACAAGACAAAGCTGTCCTCAAACCATCATGTCTGTAACAATATCAGTATTCTAGTAAATATGGCTCTTCTGTAGGGGAAACTTCTAAGCTTTTCTGTAGCTCTTCCATCCACCATCTAATGTTTCAGGTAAACATATTTTGTTTTCATACATATAAAAATATATATCTAACCTATCAGTTGAATTTTGTAGCTAAATAAACATTTCTAAGTAGGATAAAATTTAACTGATTTAGAAATTAAACTGATAATTTCTCACAGAAAGTGAAAAAAGTTCTGCTTTACTGTTACTGTGTTTCTTGTCCACTTTTGTGATGGTAGGAGCTCTCAAATCTTTGGGATCAAACAAGCACTTCAAAACTTAGTAGTTTTGACACTAAGATTTGCCATATTATCCCAGTATGTAACTAAAATCTAGATTGAATTCCTGATTAGTATTTGCTGTGGCTAGAATATCTTCATGTAATAAATATAAAAATTAAGTAAAGCACTAGAGAAGGTAAGAAAGAAACAAATTAAGAAAAAAATAACTTAAAACTGTCTCTATTTCAATATACAACTTTATGGCTTCTAGAGCCATCATACTCCAAAGAACGTTAATAAAAGGCTTTATGCTCTTAACAACAAAAAACCCACTAGATTCAGGGAGAATTTTCAAGTATTTCCGTACCTTCAATTCTCATTTTTCAAGCAAATGAAGGTCATGCCAATTTTGTGTTGGATTAGCCCAACTATAATGGTCATAGTCCCTTCACCTCATCTCCAAATTATCTCCCCCCACCCTCGCCCTTTTTTGTTTCGTTAGAAACTGACAAACTTTGCAAAGATTGTAGAGTAGTCCAAAGCATTTGTCTGGGAGCTGGGCATTAGTATTAGGTCAAAAAGATGAGAACAGTCATGGATTTGTTCCCTACCTAAAATCCTCAGAGAATCAAAGGGAGTTAAAATAAATAAATATTAAAAAAAAAAAAAAGTAAATATGAAAAAGGTGTAATATGGAAAGATACTGAGTTTACAGGACTATTTTTACTTCAGAGGGTCCCTTTGCTCTTCTCCCAAAAGAAAATTTAATAGCTTCAAGGGAAAAGAGAACTTTATTCTTCCCACTATTACTTAGGTTCAAGAATGCAACTCAAAAATATACCTGGCAATTAGTTTTTGAATAGATGAGGGCAGAAAACAGCCGAACACCCAGACAACTTCTGTCCACAGTACCACTATAATCTAATGTTTCAGTTGCCTGTCACAGAACTCTCCCATTTCTGAAGAGGATTCATAATTAGGCTTTTTATCTCATGTTACCAGCTTCTTCCACAGCAACTACACTTCGCATTCTAGCTCTGACTAAACTGAAGACACCACTGCTACTTTTCCATCTGAGGTGGGAGAAGTAATGACAACACAGCAAAGGAGTAAGAGACCTTGCTAAGAATTAATGAGACAAGTAGGATGCTGCTCTAACTTTAATTGGCATCCATCTGAAATATCTGTGCATAACGAGGGAGCAGAAGAATCATTTAGGTATTAGTCACAGAGTGAAGAACAGTTCTGCTGATTATCCACTAATTCTTTTAATGCTACAACAGGTTGTAGAATCCCCAGAGAACCCCACCGACCCATTCAGAAAGTCATACTCTTACTTCCTTCAGATTACTAATTTCGGTCTCTTGTCTTTTATTCACTGATGTTAGTTTCTTATTCAGCTGTATCGCTTCCTGTACTTAAACAGAAGTTAAAACATGTTAATAAATATTTTCATATTTGAATGAATATTGATTTATAACTGCAATGTATGTGTGTACAATTTCTAGTATAATTAATATCTTCATGGAAAGAAGACTAAGATTGAAAATATGACTCAACTACCTGTTCTGTACAGTGTGATACTACCTATGCTGGAGGATTACACCAGGTGGTACCAGTTGTTCTCTATCTCAATGGTTAAGTGTCATTTAATGTAATTTTATTAGTGTCACTTCTCCATGAACTTTGAGTCTTAGTTGGCTTTTTTCCGAAGGCTTTTTCCTAAGGCTTTGCTTGTAATTTTCTGATGAGTTTATTTTTAGAGGAATATAGAATATAATGCACCACAAAATATTCAAATGATTGAGATATGCAGAGTTATGTGTGTATAGGACATGAAAGACAGCAGACAGCAGAGAATAACAGGGAGGAAAACCAAGAATAACCTCCATCCCTTTTGAAAGGGAAGGGAATTTTCTCTGACTTTATATTGGCCACTGGGAAATTGCTTGAAGTTTCACAATGAAAAGTTGAAGATATTCACTGGTCCCTGTACTTTTTTTAGTCACCTCTATTCATCTCAGTATTGTGATCCTCTGAGGTCTCTCTTCAGCCTTTTCTATTTCCTGATTCCTCTTTGTTCACTCCTAATGTTTTTTCTTTATTTTCTCATAAAGCTTCTGGCACACACTTAAACACAAGAACTCCAGACATTCCATCATACCCAGAAAGTCCTTTCCTTTTCTGTTAAAGATGGTAAGCAATATGGGGAATGGTGTACAACAGCCTTACAATTACAATAAACAATTTTTCTCTTTTATATGAGAATAGGTACTTGAGGTTATCAGCTTTTTCACAAATTTAGATTATATATTTAATAAAAGTATATGGAATAATACTTTTG
This sequence comes from Chloroceryle aenea, assembly GCA_013399075.1. Classification (NCBI taxonomy): domain Eukaryota; kingdom Metazoa; phylum Chordata; class Aves; order Coraciiformes; family Cerylidae; genus Chloroceryle; species Chloroceryle aenea. The sequence goes on along the minus strand of VWZY01011718.1, from coordinate 402,295 downwards.
TGTGTTAGTAGTTTCATAAATAATTGTTTCAACACATGAACAGGGATAAGGTACAGGTTTATAAAGCTTGAATAGCCAAATAGCCAGAATCTATGTAACTAACTGTATAAAATTATTCATAACACCCTATTTATTTATTGAACTGGGTTTAAAATTTTATGTTTTTGGACAAGAAGGTTTTTATTATTTCATTAATGTTTTCTGTCCATTTCCCAACATTAAACCCACTATAAAAAAAACATTCATTTTCCTCTATTTGCTAATTCCTTTACTTTCATCCCCTCATTTGAGCTGGTACAGCTAAGCTGATTATGCTGAACTGTAACAGGAAACTGATCCAAAGTAGGTTTTGGGGTTTGTTTTGTTTTTTGAAAGGGCTGCATTATTTTGAACAGAAATGAGTTCCTTGGTATAGTTACCATGTGGTCACACACAAGACTCTAGTAATGCACCAGCAAAGAGCAGAAGAGGTGCAGGGTCTGTGCTGCTTTACCTGGCACTGCCAAAGAAAGAAACACCAGAGAAGCTACTGAGAGACAGTAATTGTCAGTTGTTAGATTTGATGCTGGGCATGGAACAGCTGCTATTTTTTCCTGAATTGTCAGGTATTTCCAACTCAGTGTTGTCAGAACACCAAAACAAATGCTGGACTACGTTTAAGACATACATACATACCACTGTGCTCTAGTTTTCCATGAACACCTTTTATGGTTCCAAACTGACATGCAATAGTAGCATAACACTTCTCAACTTCATTCAGCTTCTTATGATGCTCCTCTTTTGTTGTTAAGTGCATTTGTAATTTTTGATCCTGTTAGAACATAAACAAAGCACCTCCTTAATGATAGTAATTAGCATGTAGAACTCAACTCTCCAAATGCTTTTTAACATAATAGTATAAATGCAAAATCATTCCCAGAATATCACTTGTTCATTTTATATCTAATAATATGAAACATGGAAAACTTTAAGCTATATTGCAACACAAACACAAACAAAAACATTGGAGTCTTTTTTAATACAGTTTTGTTCAGAGTATAGGACCACTATGATAATCAAGGGATTTGAGAACCTGACATGAGGAGAAACTGAGGGGGACAGAACACTCAGAGGGATCTTATCAATGTGTATAAATCCCAGGGGGAGAAGGGGTAGGGACTAACGATGACACAGCCAGACTCTTCAGTGGCACCCACTGACACAAAACGTAATACAGGAAATTTTGCTTAAACTTCAGGGGGGGAAAAAAAAAAAATTACTCTATGGGTGGTCAGACACTGGAACAGGTTCTGCAGACAGGCAACCTGTGTATTTGTGGATGAATTAAAAACCCAACCAGCTGTGGCTCTGTGCAATCAGCTCTAACTGACCCTGCTTTGAGCAAGGCAGGGTTAGGGTAAACCATCTCCAGAGATGCCTCATCCCTTCCAGCTTCAGGATTTTTCAAACTGACATAGTGCCAGAGCAATGAGGAGGTCATTTGACACCCCTAAATACCAGAAGTGACCATCTCCTTTTAAGAGCAGTGGTGGCTTTGATTTAGATTAGTGAAACTAATGCAGCTGAATACCCCATCTTCAGTATCAACCAGTAGTTGTACTATCTTCAAGTAGAAGTGAAAAATCGTATTTTAAAATTACATAACTAGTGGAGGGAGATCTAAACTACATATGTAAGCATCTATCACTTTATTTTTACTTCTATTAACATCTTGGCCTAAATAATCTCTTATTGCAATGAACCTTATTGCAATAAACCTTGTAGGGCAATTTAGTAAAATGAAGTATTTAAGTTCAATGAATTTTTAACAATCTCTCTTGTTTTGTGAGGGGGCAATTGAAAATACATCTTTAGAGGGAACTACATCAGTGACACATGCCACTGATTTTTAAAAAAATATCCTTTCTTTCATATACACTATGACTTCGTGCTGCTTCTTATCCTGTATTTTTGTTAATAGCTTTGTAGGTACTATTTGGTCTATTTCTAAATTGGTTTTCTCTGAAAGGAGTGGGGTAAAGTAATTCCTCAGAAAAGATATCCATTTATTTAGAAACCTGATCTGATTCTAATCTACAGTGGAGCAACACAGCAATTAAAATGAATTGGGCCAAATTCATCCCTGTGTGTAAATTCAAGTTCCACAAGGATGCATCTGGGCCAGCCCGTTTGGCTTCTGCAAGGCTCCATTTCCATAGAGTAACAAATGCATGTCCAAGCATCTGAGGATAATAAAAGCTAATAGTAATCAAAAGAAATGACCAACATAAGGATAGCAAAACAGGATATACAATACAAATTTCTCATGTTTTATAAGGTATGAAATTAAACACACTACAGCAAATGGAAAATCATAGTGGAAGCACTGGTAAAGAAAAACCACCACCTAAAGAATCACTGCAATGAACACAGGTTGTGAATGTTCATGCACTCACTTTTTCGTAATCATAAGTAAACTGCTGAAGAACTGAACTAAGGCTAGGATGTGGATTTTATAACAACAACAACAACAATTTGTTTTCCCTGGCATCATTTAGGTGTGTTTATTCTAAGAGATTGACGAACACGGAGGCATCACTAATACAAGAGTTGAAGAGCTTGTGGCAAGACCTGAGGTTTTTTGCTCTTTTATATGGATTATTCTTAGTGGTCTCCCCATTTCTTTAAGCCAGAAAGACAGTATTAGTCCCTCCACCTCATTAAAAAAGTGTATGTACACTTTGTTATTTTCCCATGGCTCTTTCCAGTGAGAAAAGCAATTGGCCTGCTACATCCTCAAGTTTTATTAAGAGCTTACTGCTTTCCTAATCATGATTTTTGATGGCAAGTTGCTCTGAAAGCTTAGTGCACAGAAAAATCAAAGCCTGAATATGCGAGTCTTCTGCTCACAGGGAAAAGGTCTTAAACCATTATTCCATAGAAGACAATCAAGAAACACCGTGAGACACTGCAGGGTAGGGAGGGTATGACCCTGGAGTTGCAGTAAGACCCACAGAATCTTGGTGGTTCTTCCTAGAGTCTGATACTGCAAAAGCAGGAATTACTGCCTTGCCCTCCACCAGTAATAAAGATAAACTGGGATGGGGAGTGGGACTGATTGTGGCCATATGGTTTGTTGAGGCACAATGATTTCTTGGTGGAACTAGACCAGAGAAATAGCTCAGGGTCAGGTAGGTGACTGGAGGAAGACAAAGAGGGAATTGCTCATATCTCAAAGATATTCTGGAAATTGAGTCACTAGTCAGAGTTACTCAGTGAAGCAGAAGGTGGTAATTGGGAGGTGAAAGTGTCAGAGAAACAAGAGATGTAATGGCATGGAGACCTAAGGCAAGATCATGTGAAAATTATGCAGAGGGTTAGCAATTGTAAATCTTTAACACAGGAAATATTTTCCACAAAAGCTCCTTTATTTCCCACCATTTTCCTACTTTAAAATAATTATTTTTAATTTCAGCTGTATCACTGCCTTCTCACTGTATTTTTAAACACCACAGTATAATTACAGTTAAGTTCCTAACAAATAGAAAAAGGAAACAATACCCTTCCTATCTTACATCATTAAGAACAAACAGACTTTTAAAATTAAATTTATTTAACATTTTACACGAATTCATTTTTCATTCATTTGGCAGCTACACCTGTGTTAGAAAACTAAACGGTGTCAGGGAAGCTCTCAGGAAATGCCTATACTGTTATCAAAATATCCACAAGAGATTTTGGCCTATGCCAGAATTAGTTCTATTAGTCCTCACCTCAGCAGTTCCTGGGCACAGCTCAGGAGATGGTCTGCTGGGAACAATGTGGGTTATTTGGATGCAGCCTCTCTCTTTCTTGAAGAGTAGCAGAGCTTTGTGAATCTAGACCATTTCCCATCACTGGACTAAAGCTTTACTAAATGGGCTCACAAACATTCAGTTTAGCAATAAGCACAGTTAGGAAGTGGAACTAGACTGATTACCAGGCAGGCACAGGGGCAGTCACCTCATTGGTTTCACTCACTAATGCTGATGCACCCACTACCTTGCAGGCAGTGATATCTCCCTGCAGAGAGCCTGCACGCCAGGTTTGCTCTTCTGAGCCGCACGCAAAAGCTGGTCACTAAACCAGCCAACACTGGCCTTACTCTCACTCTCAGCTGGTTGGTTTTTTGGGTTGTTGTTGTTTAGTGTTTTGTTTGCTTTGTGTTGTATGGTTTGGGTGGTTTTGTTTTTTTAATATTTTAGCACCATGATACATATTTAAGATTTCGTGCTGCCGAAGAGAAAAAACCTAAATGTTCACTCTCTGACACACCCTTAACCAGTCAGAACAAGTTAACACGTGAACAGATGCTACACTCAGAGTTCTAGCATCCTACATCACATCACCTGCTAGGAGATTAATGGAGGTGGAAACCAAGACTTGACCAAGGCCATTTTCCTACTATTATTTCTTTATTTCAGCAGCAAGAAAAAGAATAGTGTACAGAACCCCACTCAGGCATATTCTATCAAGACAGCTAGCTTTGTAGCAATCATCCTGTAGCCTCCTGACTGCATGAGTGCTACTATCCATATGCTGTGAGGTGCAAAGTGAATCCACTGCACCACAAAGAAAAGATGGAAGAAAAATAAATCCTTTATTTCTTTGTCATTATAGAGTCTTTCAATTTGAAACAAAACCTCCCCCTATTTCAAAATTCAAGCCTGTATTGTAAGAGTTCTATCAGCACTACAATTTTCATGTAAACTTAACCAGATAGCATGGTAAAATACTACCAATGTGTATACTAGACCAAAAAAGAGAATTAAAAGAACAGAACTAGAAAAAAAAAAAATCAGGCATGCTCAACCCCCAGCACAGAGAAAAGCTGCTTTACTGACTGGCAGAGTTTAAAGTGCTAGATATAAACTAAAGAGCACATCTGCTTACTTTCAAAACACTTGCCAGGGCATGATCTAATCTGTCTTTAACAAACTTAAAATTGAAATAGCAATTGGTCTCGGATAAATAAATGGTTTAGAATTTCATCCATTTCACTTTTAAACATTTTTGCCATTGTGGAAGCTAAGAGTCTGCATGGGCTACAACTACTTAGATCCCTACCTAGAATGTACCATTTATTTCAGTGCAACTACTCGAGAAGTAAAGTTGGTAGAATTTGACCTGGTCTAAAACTGTATTAGCCTCCTACTGCATAAGACTGGAGGAAAGAATTCACTTTTGTACCTCGTGGGTCTTTGTTTCCATTATTTTGTATTGGAGCATCTTCCATAAATACTGCCAAGCCATACATGATATGTTTAGTGGTAGATGCAAGAGAGGATTTCTAATATCTTGTTCCCCACTCAAGGGCATTTTTAATAACCATACACTGCATCCAAGTTACAATGTCTCAATGTTTTAAAAATATTCAAATAATCAATAATTCAAAAGTTTGTAAACATAAGAAATGAAGATCTTCTTCAGCAGCACAGATGCATTTTCAGCATACAGAGGAGGTGTGATTCAGATATTCTCATTCACATGGAAGACTGAGCTTGCAAGTTATGAAAGCAGAATAGTAAGTAAAATGACTTAAAATAAGTTCAATAATTTTGTATCTTTTTAACACATTTTTAGATCAGATGTATTTTAAGAATAAATACAAGTTAAAAGTGAAGTAAGACAAAACACATTTTATGTTGCCTTTGATCTTTAACTTGTAGCCTTATCTCCCAGGTCAGAGGGCACATTATTCAATTTCACCATATTTTGTGTAAAACCACTGTAGCGTTGAAGATGACTTTCAGTACAAATGTCATGGTACTTAAAGCTAAACTGGACCCTAGTTTTTTGAGCTTCTTAATTAAAATCACAGTTTGTAATGGTCTGACAATATTATCTTTATTCTTTCCAGTTGAGCAGCAGCAGAATTTCACAGCATTTATTCAATCAAGCTTAGCAATGTTTCTGCAGCTCACTCTTTCACTTCCTAAAACAGACAACAGGGTTCAGAGTGACTATGCTGTCACTCTATATAAATTTATTCTCTGTGTCAAAGGGAGTAAGCTGGACTGGATGAAATCTAAACTGTTCAGAAGAACTGATGTTAAGAAGCAATTCCAAGAAGAGGAGTGTAAAAGAAGGAGAGGAAAATCATTAACAATTTTTCTTAAAAACAAAACTACAAAAGGCTTGGAATACTCTATTGCTTTTTGAGACAAATTTGCTAGAGCTTGTAAGGGTACTATATATTATTCAAATAACTTTCTATTTAAAAAAAAAATCTTTCTAGATAAATAGAACAAATGTACCCATGATATTTTAATTTGGGAAGAAAGATTGCACACGTTAAGCAGCAGCTATCACACTATCAAAAAAACCCTAAAAACGTTGTATTTGAAAATTTTTCAGATTCAAAGCTTCTATCACCTCTTTTGGTTATATGTAATAATTATTACACATCATTTAAGTATTAGAGTTGCTATTTGCATTAAACTTCTCACTGTTTCTTTTTATTTACTTTTAATAAATTCTTACCATGTCATTCAGTTTCTTCTGTAAGGTGTATTTTGAAATCTGTAAACCAAAAGTAGAATTCATTAAATTATATTTACAGGATTCATTAAATTATATTTACATTGTTTCTGACAACAACCTGCATATTTAGATATTCTTATTCCTAAGATTTAATTGCGTTTATTGCCAATCCAATACATTAATACTGGTTTTAAATTGATGGTTACAATTTTTTATTATTAGATTCATTTTATATAACTTCAATATTTAAAGCATGGAAAAAACTTTACACTGATTTGCTACTGGAGAAGTTTTGAAAAATGCATGAATCCTTGTGTTTTCTGACGTGTCAAAAATAACGTGTAAACAGATCACCATCTATAAACTAGACCTTTAGAAATAAACACAGAAGAAAACAGAGCTAGAAATGAAAGTATTCCCTCAAGTCCTAGAGGAATACCAAGTGTGTTCCCTGATGAAAAAAAAATTCTATGTAGATATCCCAAATGGTGGAGTATAAAGACATAAGGCGTGCTAAATTTGGTGCAATATAAGACTGCCATTTAAAGTCATTAACACTATTTTTCATACACCATTGACATCAGAGGGTTTTTACTTGCACAATACTTAAGACTGCATGAGCTTCAGTTTCTGTATCCCTTAGAATGTTTAAAGGGACATTGACAAAGTCTAGAAAATAAACGAGAAATGTAGAAGAATCCAAACCCACATTTACCCATGAGTGTAAATCTTAAAATATTTCTAGGAAAAAACTAAGCCTAGAAAGCAACCATTTTAAGGTAGAATTCTGACCCTCTGGATAGGGACACTGCAGAAAAGATTTAGAAATTCCTCACTCTTATTTTAGGCTGATTTCCAAACAGTTTTTCCAACTCCACAGGTTCATTGTGACCTCCTGCTTCCCAAAGCCACAGACAAATTTCCTAGATCTGAACTATACTGTCACACAAATGTATCTGGGAAAACTAAACATTTAATGTTAAGATTTTTTTTAAATTTCTGGTTTATCTTACAAAAGAAAGGCCAGTGGAATCTTTCACTACTCTTGCTGTCCACATATTACGTTCTGTACGCCACAGAGGGATGTTCTACATCAGCTGTGCTATCCCAAGGTTTGAATAAACAACAAAATCCTTACAGCTATTGCACCAAAGGCCAGCCAAGGGAACAAATTTCTTTTGCTCCTAAAAAAACTTCGTGTTAACTAAATGATTAAGCAAACAGTCTGATACCAAGTAAATGCATCCGATTAGAAGGGAATGTTAATAAGAACCAAATGTGTTGCAAAATTGTGGGTAATAACCCATCATAACCATTTTGTTTTCAGTAGAATTAATTATTACCCCACTCAGTTTTGGGTAGAAAAATAATTAGTTCCTGGCAATACCTGAAATCTGGCAATGCATTACAATTCTAATTCTCCTCTGTCTTGGGTTTTCAACACATCTGCCCTGGTCTCTAAAAGAAAACCAAATACTAGCTGTGTCCCTGTGTCTGCCTTTATTTCAAGTAACTATAAATCACAGCCACAACTGCTCCACCACCACGTAATGATATACTAACCAATACCAGAATACTGTGTTTATCCAACAATTTTCCTTTTACTGACAAACAGGCATTAGACAGCCATCGAGGAAGTGAGAAATACAGAGGCCTCCTCATAAAACAAAGGAAAATAATAAAAAACCACAGGTAGCACTATCAGTTGGAGCCCCAGTGTGAATTCAAAACACTTGCATATGAAGGAAAGGTTGTTGGTTTGTGGGTTTTTTTTTGTTTGCGTTTGTTTGTTTGTTTAAAATAAAAATAATTTACCTGCAATGCTTTTAATGTTTCTTTCAGTCCATCAATTTCTTTTTCTTTTGTTTCTACAGCAAGTTGATACTTTCCCTTTCAAAAAGAGCTGTACTTCAGGATTTGGGCAGGATAAATGCACTCACAACAAGACTTTATCAACAAGAATATTACAAACAAAGCACTGCTCTGGTATGGCAGAGCAATTCATGTGTGAAAACAGGTGAAAGTTCAGCTAAATAATTTTAAAATGTACATACATATTGCTATGAAAATAAAAGTGAAAACACTGTATCTTCACAGAAACAACTTCCTCAGCTTTTCCAATCCACAAAGACTGAACTGTGTATATTAAGTCAGTTTAGTTTAAATTCCTCAGGAAACCAGTTCAGGCAAATCAGTAGAAGTCCTGTTAAATCTGGTTTTACTAAACCAGTTAAAATTGTTGGTTTTCAGTGGTACATGGAAAAGGGTTATGACAATTTGTTCCAAAACTCCAAAATAAAGTAAATTTTGTATTGCTTCAATATAGAAATATCAAAGAACAATTTTTCCCATAAATTTTAGCATAAGCAGATTTTAAAGTGACATTTCACAAGTTATTAAATTTCTATAGGCTATAAAAAACAACAACAGAGTAACAAGGATTAAAGTTTCTTTTGCAAAGGCCAGAGCAAGAGAAGTAATTTAACTGTAACACATTTAGCTTATTCTTAGAACATGTTTGGCAAGTTATAAGGTATTATCATTTGCTTATGTGCTTCACTGGATGACAGATAAATAATTGTAACAGAGCACCTTTTCTTCTTCCATGGCAAGCATCCTTGCCTGTAAACTGATTGCCAGTGGCAGAAAAGGAAAAAAAAAGGAAACAACAAATCAATACAGCACATCAGATTAATTTTATTCAGGCAACTTGACAAGACAACATAATTATATATTACCCTGCATAGTGTACTTCCTGGGGTTTTTTTCCCCTTTAACTATAGTCACAAGCAGCAAGCTTGTGAACCACAAATTGCTTTTTCAAGACAGAAACCCACAATTGCTTGTCAACTTCTTTGTGCGATATGATTGTGATGCAGCATTAGTGATAAATTCTTCATCACAATGTGCAACAGCTTCAGTTCCTGTGACTTTTCTCTGCGAGTTCTTTCATCACTCACTGATTATACATTATGGAAAAAAAAACCCAAACAAACCAGAAAAAAACCCACAACCCCCACTTGAAAGACTGAAACACTTTCAAATGCTGAGGAGAATAAGTTATGTGACAGACCTTTTACCATGGTTTATTAATCTAACATTGCAGAACACATGACATTTTAGAGAGAGGTGGGGGAAAAAACCCACACACATTAAAAAAAAAAGATTAAAAGAAGCATTATCTTCTCTAGGATTTTTTTTTTTTTTTTTACTAAAAAAGGAAAATCCAAGGAAGAGTGGCTTACTGGGAAGAACTGTCAAAATACAGGCATTATACTGTGTCTGGAAGACAACACAACATGATTTGAGGTGTATATTCTAACCTATATCCTAACAAAAATTATTTTAATACCAACTGATAATTTGCTATTATGACATGAGAGTTGAAAACCTCCTTATCAAAGCCAGAAGGCCTTCTTTTGCTACCTGCTTTTTAAATGCTGCTGTAGTTTCTTTGTTTTGTCGGTGCAACGTGTCCATCTGATGCTGCAGAGTTTCCTGCCCATGGAAAATAACACTTCAGATTATGGAACTTTAATAATATTTTATGTAGATGTAAGTTAGGTTTCACAAAACAGTCATCCTTTATACAATGTTGTCATTGATATAATTGATACCTGGAAATAGCATTACTGAGGTCTTCATAATAAGCCTTCCTTGGATTGTATATTCAAGTGATATATTTTACTCTGGGAAGTTTCAATGAGTATTTACAAATACTCATTTCCTCACAGGACTCTCAGCCAAAATTGTCAAATAAAATTATTGTATATAACTGTCTTAGAAGTTCAGTTTTAGAATAAATTTACCATACATGCTGTAAATGTGCGGTGCAGGGAGACAAGAATAAAGCTGCTTCTTAAAAATATAAGCAAAATCACCTTTGATACTGTGATGTTGCAGTAAGTATAACAAGTATACTCATTGGATTTAAAGGAATATACTCTCCAGTCATTCTAGAGAGTGTTTTTCCTACTCTAGCATCTCTTTTTCAAGAGCAGTGACAGTATTCATAAAACATAGAGAAAGATTTGCTTTCAAATTGCAATATTGAATGAGAAACTTAGGTCAAGCCAAGTCTTTATTTTAAACTAATATACTAAATTTAAGGTAAAATAAGATATATACCAAGTCACAGAAATGTTGACTGAAAGGGATATCCCTGAAGGTGTGTGTGTGTGGGGGGAATATATATATAACAGAACATTTGATAAGCCAGAGAAACCTGTCTACTTAACTATTATGCGGTTCAATATGATCCTGTATTAAGAAATTGTCAGCTCACAAACTCAATTTAGATGTCATACTCAGCATTTTTGTCTTACTGAAACTTCCAGAATTGGAAACTCATATTAATTTGTGCCTTTGAATTTCCAGACCTCTATACGTGTGCTCACATAAAGTTCCTCAAAATCTACAACTCCCTGTACACCAGGTTTGCCGTGTGCCAACGTTAAATGCAAAGTGCAGGAATAAAGAGGGTTCACCCAGCTGCCTGTAAGTCTGATCTTTCAATTCATGGTAAACTGAATTGCTGTTCAGGTCTCAGAATCAATGCAAATCATCTCTTTTGAACATAGATAATTAAGTACAGCAATGCTAGGTTGCAGCAGAAAGCTGTGTTGCTTTTACCAATATAAAATGTTTCCTGTTTCTGTGTGCACATATATAGCTTTCAGTAAAAAAAAAAAAAGCACTTTGTTAGGATTATTAATTTAAGATGGTTAGGATGAACTCAAAGATTAAATAGTCTTCCTTTACTACTATGATGTTAAATATCCCAAGATCAAGGATAGAGATGAAATTGTTTTGTCTGTGATCGTAAAATATACAGAGTGAAGCCTTTTATCCTATGACCTAGTGACAGGGGTCATAAGTTTGATTGTGTTAGAGAAAGGAATGGATGCCTTATGAAAGCATAACCTCAAGAGCCCTAACCCTAAGAAAAATGTTAGACTTCACTTAAGACTTCATTCTCAGTATTTAAAAGCTGAGAAACCAGTTTTGAGTGGGTCTAACATACAAGCTTCTGGTTAAAATAATTTTTTGGAAAAACTGTCACCTCCAAAACATCTCAAGTGAAGTTGTTTGTCCCTCTGTGTGGTACTTGCACTTGCAAAAGCCAAGCATTATACAGAGAAGCTGCTGCCTAACTTCCCCCACACCGACACGTCAACATGCTTCATGTTAAGCTACTTGTCTTATTGCTTCATTATTTACATCCCTTTTGACTAAAGATTTCCAGTCAGGCCAAACATTATGACAGCACTTCTGTTAATCAGAGTTCTAGGTTGCAATCCAAATCAATATAAAAGGTACAGAAGAGCATGGCTAGACAATAAACTATTGGCCAGCAAATTCTACTCTTAAAAGTGACAATAGCCTTAAAAAGGGGAATTGTACCAAATCACAGTCCATATTATGTTAAAGTTACATCCCAGCAGTTAAAACACTAAAACTGTGTAGAAAAGTTACCTTCTGCCATTCAAGTTCCTGTTTCTCTACAACAATTTTACTTATTTGATCTTCATAATTATTCTCTGTTTCCTAGTTAACAAAAAAAAATAAAAATTACATAAGACAGTATAAAGCCTGTATTATAAATTGATTAAAAAAACAAAATAAACACCCTGGAAATGACTGACACTTTAACAGCTCAGACTACTGCAAAAGAAGTGGCCATAATCCCCAGGGAAACAGTGACAACTCAAAAAAAAGCCTATAGATCTCCAGCAAAAAATTAAAAACAGGCCTCAAAAAGATTATTCTTGTTACTGGGTTTTAAGTAAAATTCTACAGAATTGCAATACCATAAACAGCTATAAATAAATACAGCACCCCTGGATGAAGTAATACATTTTCTGAATCAGTGAGAGTAACCTAAGGTTCCTCCTTCCACAGTGAAGCAGCTGAAACAGATGTTGCAGCTACAAAGGATAAAGCATGTTGCACCTTTAGGAAATGCAATTCTTCCCTAAACTCAGCACAGGTGAAGGTTCTGTGTTTCTCATATTTATGATGCTTCAACAATTCTTTTAAAGACAACTTTGCAACCTGTTCTGACTTAGTATACTGCTTGATCCATAGTCCCACTGTACTATCAGTAGAGGTAAAATGGAAAATATGTCCCAAAGTGATTTAAAATAGGTCTTTAACATTGGCATCTTTTATAGGTTTTAGGGTCAAAACTGACTTCCTTGATTAACAGGCAGCTTACAGGCACACGTGCAGATAGAAATAACTTCTATCCACAGGAGGCTACTCCCAAGCACTTCAAGAGTTACTTGTGGAATCTAAAAATGCCTCTCTTCAGTGAATTTGACATATAAAATATTGAACATACATTTGAAAATTAAAATTTGGCTGACAGAGAGTTGGAGAAAAGTTCTTTAGCTTTTGCTTCTCTGAAATGTACCCGTAGAACATAGATGGAAAAGAGACCTAAGAAATGCCTTCTGGTAAAAACATAAAAGAAATTATTTAAGATAATTGAAAAGATTGCAAATGCTTCCCAGTTCTGCCTTAACAAATAGTATTTTAGACTTACAATTAATTTTTCTGATGCTAACCTACAACTATTAAAAGACAATACATCCCTCCAAGTCCCCAAAGTGATAAAAACAAATGAAGTTGACTTACAGCTTCTCATAGAAGTGCAATCTTAAGCAATTTACATCATTAAGCAATACATACTATTAAAATTATATATAATTAGCAAAAGCATTGTCAAAATTGTAAGAGGTAAGGATTATGAAATCTGACTCTTAGAAAAGCTGTGTAAAATATTCCTAAATTAATTCAAAATGCAGCAGTAATATTCTCCAGCTCCACTTGATGTACCTCTACCACTCCCCTGTGCAGGCACTAGCACATGGAAGGGCATTTCCGAGATAAAACCGGAATTTTGATCCCTGTGCACAAATAAACAGGGAGAAGGGGGTGCCAGAACCTGTACCAGTGCAACAGAAGCAACAGCAGGAGATGTAACTCAGAACAAATAATGGACAGTAAATGTGCCCTAGAATACCCTAGGTGCTGCATGATTGAGTCCCACTGTGCTTTTTCGTAACATGTTAGGTAATTTTCCAAGTATATATTTTGAAAACCTGCAAACTAATCACACTGACTACTGCATTTCTTCAGCTTCTATCCATATAGCCATCTCTCCTCTTCTTTGGGAACTCATCTAGTTTGGTGTAAGTTACAAGACAAAAGCTCAAGTTTAGAGCATTACAAAAACTTCAAACTGCAACTAGCATCAGAAAAGAAATACAGCTATGGAGGCAAAATGGTTACAGAGATAAACACTTAATATATGCACCATGATTCTGACCTCACTAAAATTTATGGCCAATATATAATTAATTTCAATGGTGGTTGGAGATCAACAAGTATCTACCATATTAATCTTCCAGTGATATATAAGGGAAAGAATGCAGTATTTTAAAGGGGACCTACTTAGCAGATACTAGCATCACAAATGCTTCAGTTCAAACAGACAAGGCTTACTGAAGCAAAACAGTTTCCCAAATGAAACCAAGCCTTGGGTTTATAGAAAAGTAGTAATTTTAGTACAAACCAACAAAAACATTTTATAAACAACAGAGATGATGTTACTTGTAATCAAGCAAATACACAATTTCAATTTTAAAATGCACATTTTAAATCCCAGTGAGGGTACTGAAACCAGAAATACACTTTTTTGCAGATATGTGGTTTAAAATTTTACAATTGTTCTAAGAAACAGCATGGTAAAATTTAAGCCAATTATAATTAACTCACACATCTATACCAAGCACTTTACATTTCACTCCATATATACAATAATACAAGTTTGAAAACTGCATTACAGTCCATTTTAAGGAAGACATTTGCTTTGAATACTAAAGAGGATAAGAACCAGAGTTCTAGGTGAACAACACTCAATGCCAAATTATAAATGAAAATGTGGAAGTGATCAGAAATGTTTATATATAACTACTGTTGAAAAAAATAAACGTCATAAACAAACTGAGAATGACAGTTAAATGATAAAAATGTTCTCATGTGAAACCACTAACAATTATAAGCCTTATCCATCATTTTTACCTCTTCCAAAGGACATTTACAGTTTACCCATTTTGAACTGGAATCTTTTAAAACTTATGTCAAGCACTTTTTTTTTTTACAAGTTCCACCAGCTGTTTAGTAAGACAAAAACATTGTTATACTGAGGAGAATAATATTGTATATAACTTCTATGAGGTATCAAAAAGCCACAAAACCTTAAAAGTGTTCATTTTTTATTTGATGCCTTAGGACTACATGGATTTAAGTGTTTTTATAAAAAAAGACTACCATAACAATAAAAGAGGAGTAATTTGATGGTTTATTTACTCGTTCTAACCTTTAGAAAGTGTCAAGCCTTCTTTAAAGTGTTTGCTTCAGGCTGTAGTTTTACAAGATGGGCTGTGGATTGGTCAAGCCCCCTGGATTCTTGACCCTGAACAGATTTAGGAACAGAGTACAGCTGGCTCATGTCCAAGCAGCCAAAACTGCTGCTAGGTACTTTTATTATCTTTTTCAAATTCATAATCCACCCTCCTACAAAATTGCACATCCAATTTCTCATGCAGGTCAATCAAATAATCCTCATAGAAACTACAGCATCTGATTGTGTCATACCATAACTAGAACACCCTTCAGTAACTAACCAGTCCACTACAACTTTTAGTAGACTGCATATATAGCCATCCTGCTTAAGTTTTGTTCCCAGAACAGATGTGAAGAGGAGAAAAGAGATTTATACACAGCCTTATTCTAGCTTTAGCTCCTGAAACAACACTTTTGGATCTTGATAGTTAAGCAAACTCTTTAGTAACCATATATTTGGAATTTATTCCGAAAAACATTAATTTTTCAGCAACAGAAATTTATACCAACCACCTCTTTCTTTGGAAATCTTTCATTGCTCTGCTCTCGTCTATCAAAACATATTCTTTGAAACGCCTGCATTGATACTTAAAAATGCTCTTCTCTCCAACTTCAATCAGTTCCTAATCAAAAACCAAACTGTTTGCTAACATAGGTTAAAAGCTAACACTGTTTACTGACTTAAATAACAATGATGTGCATGTGACAGTCATGAGATCATAAACTTCAGTGCTGCTTATTCTTTTATATCCACATACTTTTTTTTATTAATATTCAGCTATCCTTGTTCCCACCATTTTGTAAAAAGTATCCTATTTTACACTTAGGCAGAAAAAACAACCATAAGGCTGTTAGGATTTTTTTTGTTCTGTTTCCCTGCTGCCTGTGCTAATGGTGTCCTGTTCACCAGCTTCTAGGTAACCAAAAAAAAAAGCCATTAACATTTCTATTCTGTGTTATTTTATCTTTGTTTCTCCCTATCCCCTTAATTTCCTCTTATTACTCTACATTAAGAAAAATCAAATCAAGCTCTTGACAATTCTTATTGTTTCTGAGCAGTCAGAATTGTTCCTTGCAATAAATCTCACTGCAAACATTAACGTCCCTAACATCCTCTTTATTTCTAGAAAACATTTCTGCCTCACTTTCTAAAATAGTAATTGTCCTTCTTATGAATAGAAATTCAGGATACACTATTAAAACATTTCTTCCATGATTCTATATTTATCCTGTGCAACAGCCCAAACATAACTTGAAACCAAGCTCCTTTTAATTTTTTTTTAAAATTAAAATCTTAATTTATGCAACAATTTCATTCAATCTCATGGTTTTGGTCACTGCAGATTGTTTCAACAGAACTGCCTCTGCACAACTGTCTCTGGTGCCCTTTTCAGCATTCCTACTATTCCACAGGCCTGAAAGTTGGTTCTCCTGCAGAACATGCCTCCAAGGAGGTTTAGCTTTAGCTGTACTGTGATGTTTGTAAGATTTTTAGATCTGAATACAGGAAAACCAATACAACTGTTATGATCATAACAGGCACATGCACCAATGCTGTAATATCACTAAACTCAGATTTAGTTCTTCTGCTTTGCTCTTTCTGATAAGTTTATGGTTTCATCAATATTCCTCGGTTACCATTTCAAAGAGCAATTTACTTCCTGTACCCATGTGACATTTCCAAACTCTAAACCTTTCACTGCAACTGATAAGTGCATTTTTACACCTCTTCTATTGTCAGACTAGCTCAGGTATCCCGAGCTCCAGTGAGCTATGTGGTGCTACCACGTGCAGCAGTACAGTTTTGAAATGGGAGAGTTAGTTAAAGTGTCTCCTTCTAAGAAAACCTAGAAATAGGCCACTGTGCTGAAGAACTTGGATTCGAATAGCCAAAGTCCTAGCAAAGGCAGAACGAGAGGAACTGAGCAAGTTTATCTGAAAGAGCACAGCTAAATGTGACAGGAAGAGCAAATACAGCTCCACAGCACTAGAGTGAGCTACAGCTTCTGAGGACAGCAGCCAGAGAAAACTCTCGGTGAGGTGCCTAACGCCTGTGTCATGACAAGAGACATGATTCAGGATTTGTCTCTTTAGCAAGTAAGTATCCTTCTTGCAATTTCTGCCTCGCTGGTCATCAGCATGTAAGTGGGCAAGCACACAAAAGAGTTCAAATTTACATCAAAACAGAAGAAAGCAGGACAGACAGAAAGGGACAGAAATGAGGGAAAACAGAGAAAAGAAAGAAAAAGTATTAGAGGCAAGGAAGGAGACTAGAGTCAACAACAGCGAAGTGATCGAACCAAGTAGCCTTTGAAGAACTAGAGTCTTGAGACCCTGAATTCACATCTGCACTCAGCAAAGGAAATTCTTGTGAGCACAGGTAGGAAATCCCCTGGCAAATCAGACAGCTCGACCCACTGCTGTCCCAGTCACTTACTCTCATGGTATAACAGGCACAAAACAGACAAACAAAGTCAAAACATTCCAAAAGATGAAATTCCATGACACTCTATAAACATTTAATGCACTTGAGAGGCTAAGAAGTGTAAAGTTAACTTGTAAATGGACTGCAGCTTTTTTTTTTTTATGGCAGTCATTTTTAAAGAGAGGATGATAGCATTTAACTTAGATCAAAATAAGCATAAGTCAAGCATGTCATCAATACTAATATTCTAAATGTAATAGCACACAGCTTTTAAACAAGGTAAATTCCTCAAATGCAGAAAGATGTATTTTTTGAAAGACATAAAGTATAACAGTTCAGAAACACTACGAGGAGAAACAGAAAAGTTTACACAAATACAGCTGAAAATGTCACTAAACACATAACTGAAAAATCACAAAAAAAATTAAACAGTTGTATATAAATATATCTGCCATAGACAGTGCAGAAACAATTTTGCCTTAGTACTACAAAATGATTCAACTCCTAGTTCAAAAATTGAACACCCCCACCCCCTATTCAGAATGCTATTATTGCAGGGCTCTAGTTTAATAGTTCAGCATTTTTTAAATGGTGAAAAGGGGATTTGGTTATCGCAATAGCTCTTGGGTAATTCCCAAAGCACAAGTAAACTGACAAGAATAACTCAATCACTGCTTTTCTGGCAAATGGCAAATCAATCTATTAAATGAGAAGACTTATGGACTTGGCAATGACTTGGATTCTTTCTTTCCTTTTCATGTCAAAGGCTGCTCTTAAAGAGAAGAGCTACAATCATATGCAAAAATTTGATGTGGATCATTTTTGTCATTAGCCCAGTGATCAACTGCAGCAACTCTGTACATTATTACAGGAAGGCCAAATCCATTCCCAAGCAATCCTGCTGTCTTTGTGCTGTCTACAGCGATATTCCTAACAGAGACACTGCCTAAACCTCGCTTGAGAGTTACTTAAAATACAGCATGAAGTTGACCAATACTTATGCAGGATTTTCTAGAGAGACAGAAATAAGAGAAAGAACACTACAAACCACAGCAAACACACTTACCCTTCTTATACGCAGTTCTTCTACTGCCTCCAGGAAACTTGTTTTAAAGTCTAACAGGCGAATGGAAAGTAATGTCTCTGAGGGACTTTGAAGAGTAGAGTTAAGAGCCTGTGTTTTAAAGTCTTCGTCCATTCTTTGAGCTTGTTTCTGCAAAATAAAAATGTGTGTTTGCTCTCCAGTTTATCATTAAGAGAATATTCAAACTGCAAAAGCTGGAAATATGGAAGCAAATTCCTTCTGCAAAGAGTAAAATTACCAGTCATAGCCATTATACAATTAACATTTTCATCTGAAATCAGTGTGTTATGTTGTAAACTAAACTGAACAGCTTTATAATTCATTCATCACATTCATTTTAATTCTTAACTCTGGGATTGGTTTTAAACAAAGGCTAAAATGAGTATTAAAAGAAGTAATTCAATTTTTTTCCCCCAGAGGTACTGCCCTGCACTACCATCAAGCTACTGTAACTAACACATCAGGCCATGGAAAAGTAACTACCTGCCTTCAAGATTTCAAAAAGAAAAAAATAAAATCACAAGACAGGTTCAATTTTAAAGGGAGACCTTTGGACTGGCTTGAAATAATGAACTAAAGGTACTATTAGCAGTTTGCATTTCTGAATTATAACAAGAAATGTGTTGGTTGTTCCCCCAGTATTAAGCTGGTTATGTCAACTGCTGTCAAGCAAGGAGTTTCGCTACCATGAGACCCATGTGCCTCTAAGGACAAAACTTGTTTGCATTACAGTAAGATAACTGTACATACTTCAGCTGTACTTCCTAGATTACTATTTTTAATATTTGAGACTGAATTTCCACCAGTCCACTAGAATACACAACACTATCACTTTGTAGAAACCCCCCCGGGCATTTCTGGACTAAGAATTAGAGAGGAAGGGGCAGAGTACAGGAGTTCGGACTGACCTGGCCACTGCTGCAGAACCCTGAGAAAGGAATTCCTGCAGGAAGAACAGAGACCTGGTCTGTATCATGGGGCCATAACAACTACAAATCAGGGCTCACCACTTTTTCTGCTGTTGTCTAAATAAAACCCTAACATAGATCAAATTTAAGCTGCTTGGCCATGCATAATAGATTGATTCCCTGCTTAGCTGCCCCCCACCCCCAAGTTATTCTATGTTACTGGAATAATGGTTTTGCTAAAACCAGAAAAATAAGGCTTCTTGTTGTCTTTCATTTCAAAATGTAGGAGCAATACTGAACTGCTCAAGATGAAATATATAAAGTTTTCACTAGTGTATGTTTGAAGGCCTTTGGAAGAGGCAGTGAATAAGAGCCCTATACCTTCAGGGAACAAATCTGTGATGTCAGTGTGCCAACATGAACCAGGCACTGTGCAGCCAATCCACATGTTTTAAGCACAGTTTAGGCCTAGGATGGGGTGGATTTTGTCTGGTTGGGTTTTACGTGTCTTGTCTTTTTATTTTTCTTTGTGTTTTGCTGGCATTTTTTGTGTGTTTTTTTTTTGGTTGGAGGGGTTGTGGTTTTTTGGGGGGAGGCGGGGAGAAGAGAGGTTTTGTTTGGTTGTTTTGGTTTTTTTTGTGTTTTTTTTGTTTGTTTGTTTGGTGGTGGTTGTTGTTGAGTGTTTGTTTTGCTTTAAAATAAAGCTGGGGGGGGACAGGGGGATGGGATGACACACCACAACAAAACCAAACCACATGCTACTACTTTTTAGCTAAATAATTTAGAACTGATTAAGTCAGACCTTCCCCAAAGTATAATAAAAAATTTTCCCGCAAGTTTTCAAAATTCTTTCCTTACTGATGTATCACTAATTCATGAAGCACTACTACAAAACAAACTTTTGATATCATATGAAGCATTGGGAAGTGATCATAGCCACAAAACAAAAAAAAAAGCTAATATTATACACAACAGATTAGGCATAGAGCCACCTGAGTGCACTTTTAATCTGGCTGTATTCAGAAGGGGAAGATTTTGCACATAGAATGTTGAGCCATGATGCGTGCTCTGAATCTATTGCTGTCAGCTGACAGTACAGGTGCAGAGTTCGGGGATTCTGCAGGGATGAATGTCAACTAGACAGCACTGCTACCACATGGAAAATCCTAGCAGCTTGTGTTAGTAAGGAACAGGGTGGGGAGAAAAAAAAGTACTTGTGAAGAACTTGACACAGAAAAAGGATGGTCTAACTCCAGAATTCATCACACAAAGGCAGGTGCAGGTGAAGAAATTCCCTTCAGTTATAACTTCTATCCAAGTCAGCCAGTAGAAGGATGTGTATTAACTGAAACACAGTGGGGCTCGTGATTTTCCCTCCCATACAGAATCAATCTGAAAATTATTTTCTCAGGGACATATTTTCAAACCAATGCTATACTCTGAGGGATGGAAGAAATTGGACCTGAGGCATCAATGGCCCCTCTCTCAGCTCACTGATGTCAGCAGGAGCACTTGACAAACAAGTCTTCACCTCCCTAATGCACTGGGTGAGGATAAAGTCTTTTCTGAGTGAAGCTCGCTGTCTTCACCCATCCCTTCATCATCAAAGTACTGTCTTCTCATGGGCAATTTGTACTCTGACTGTTTTGCCCAAGAAAATGCTTCACAGCCTACTGCTGAAAAGTGCCGAGTACAGAGTGTTACACATTCTCACTCTCATCCTCCTTGAGCAAGGGACACCTCTGTGGTCTTTTCCACCACCGAGAGATCAAAGAACTCAGTTACCTGCCAAACAGTTCATAGCATGCTTGGCTAGAAACAAACACAACAATATACAAGATATAATAATAAAGTTACAAAATACTGTAAGATATCTACCATACTGATAAAATGCCTACTTTCAGTACCACACATTAATAAAACTGTCCAGAGCTACTATGCTATAACTAAACATCCTTTGAAACAGAAAATACAGAAGAAATTCTTGTGCAAACAAAGATATTGCCAAATAAATGCATTTTTACTTTAACAACTGGTATATCAGAATAGCTGTAAAATAAGAATAAAATCTAGAGCATACATGAGATAACATTCTAAAAGTTAAGCTAAAAATGATTGAAGTTCCTATTTTGAAGCACTCACTACCTTTCCTTTCCTATTACTTGTTTTATGTTTAACAAAATAAGGACAAAAATTAGTTTTCAAAAAGCACATTAAAAAATCCATTTTAACACAGTTTTAAGTGCCATAAAGGGCTTTATATCTTTGAAAAGCACTTATTAAAAATTACATCTTAAATACCCTACACTAGAAAGTAAGTTAGCCTATAAGCCTGATAGGGGTCAGGGTAATAACACAGAATGAACAAATTACACTGTCATTCCACTTAAATTATTTAAGTTATTTAATTTGACCTGTAGATAGTCTCTTGTCTTCTCATCATGCCTGACTTTTAAGTGGGAGGTCTTCATTCATGATGATCCTTTAATGGAAGCAAAGCTTTCTCCATTTAACCCATAGTGTTATCAATCATGTACAGGGATAAATGAGGCTGTAAGATTTTGCCAGTATCACAAATGACACTGTGACCCGAGGCCAACATCTTTATTTGCTTCTCCAGTGATTCACTTCAGCAGATATTAACCAATTTTATAATCCATGAAAGGCAAAATTAAAGGACACCATCCATAAAACAGAATAATTCCTATCAGCAACAAAGTGATGTCGGTATTATCTTATAAATTATATGGCCATACAGTGTGGTAATGTAATGAAGTAAGATGGTAATAATCAAATGCCTAGGGCAAATGCTAATATGCATTTAATCACACAGCATGAAGCCATTTGTCACTACACTTGAATGCATGTGTACATAAAATACATGAGTCACGTCCTTATTGTTATACTATAACAGCATCAATTTCACACTATCATTTTACCACAATAACAACTGTAGGTTTTGATATTAACTAAAACATTCAAACACCGGGAGTGCAACTGATGGCAAAATCTTTTAAAAACCCTATTTTGAAATACATTCCCCCTGCTATTTGTCTTAACATATGCATGCAGAATTCTGTATTTTTGTACAAACCCCCTCTGGGTGCATTTTCAAAACACCCTCAGTGACTTTTTAGAAACAGCTGCTTATGGCATTTCAACACAGGCTGTACCAATGTTTGAGCATGTATCAGCTTTGATAAATAATATTTTCATTTACTTGTTTCTAGGTACTTACAGATGAATCATCTGCCTGAAGATAATGTACAGTGTTTGCAAATGCTACTTGCAGAAAAAGTGTAAGCATGAAGTTCTGTGCTTGGTGAAATACAGGAATGCAAACATTAGTGAAGAAACTTTACATACAGAGAGAACTAAAACCAGATTTGATTTGAATCCATTCTTATATTAAAAACAATAAAATGAGACAAATCCTTAAGTTCCATTATGAGTTTATATTACATACAAGTTTAGGAACTAGAGAACAAGCAGTTAGCTGCACAAAAGGGAGGGTAAGAGTGCAGAGACTATGATTATGTTGGGAAAAAGCTCACTAGAACACACTAGGAGAAAAAGCAGGGGTTCATCACTTTCCAGATGCCAAGCATCTTGTCTGTCTCACACCTTGGTTGCATAAACCAGGTGGGAGTGCTCCATGATTAGATAACATACTGGCACATAGTGGTACCGTATTTGGGCTATGAGACAGCTTGGTTCATTGCCTCTGTAGAGACAACAGACAAGAAATCTGGAGTGAGCTACATCATATGAGAACCACTGCCTTGTTAAGAATCTATATGTAAAGTTTCACATGGGCTTAACACCTATTCTACTGAATGAAGGGTTTGAGCATCTCAAAGTTCTTGGGCTCAATCTGAGTAAAAAAAAAGAATAAATTTAAAGACAGCACTCTCCCTATCACAATGGGCTTTCTTTCCTATTTTAGATTCAGATTTTCTGTGTGCAACTTTATTTTTGAACTTACCACCTGAAAATACTGCAGTTATCTTTGATCTTGCATTATTTATTTTTTTTTTAATTTAGGGTTTTATAGAATTTTTTTCATTTTCAATAGAAGGTTATAATACTTCTCCATCCCACATCTCCCAGCAAGGATCTATACCACCCTTTCTGTAAAAACAGCCACTGTTCTGTACACCAGAGATCACCCACACCCAACCAACCCACTGGATTTCCCCCCCATAATCCATCTGTATATGTCCAGAAGGTGCAAGCCCTTTAAGCAAATCAGACCAGGCTGGCAGGTTGCCACCATCCTGGGAGCAACTTCCAGGTCCCAGACACTGAGAGTGCTGCAGTGAGGAGCATAGTGGATAATGGGATATAACACACTCTCAAAGAGCTGTGTTGTTTTAGTTGTCTATTTTGACTTCTTTTAGGTTGTTTGTCTTCTGGGAACAGTTTTGGTTTTTAGGTGAGAATGGTTCCATTCACATATACAAACATAAAGCCAATAACCTAAACATTTCACAAAAATGCAGGTTCAAGGAAAGAAGGCACCTCCAGCAATTACAGACATTATCTATCTGTGTACAACAGGGTGCTCTTTAACAACAGGATTTCCTTCCTAGAAGAGAATGCACCATGAAATTAGTATTTTAAAGATGCTGCTGTACTGTTTTGTTAAACATTTTACCATTTCTACTCATTGTCATCCATTATCACGACAATCTATTACCTTCAGAGTCTTCTAAACTTTAGAAAGCAATTTATTTTCAAAAACCCAAACTTTTTGGTATTCAGAAGTGCACGATCAACCTTCAGATAATATGTTTCTAAAAGTTGAGATTAACACACCAGTCTGTTTGTTTTCATTTACAAAGAGCTATGTTCTTTTTCAAAATATCCTATCAAGACTTGGACTCTTTAAAAAGGCACAAAACCATAAGACAATAAACTAATAAATGTATTTTTGTAGTCATATTGTCTTAAAGGAAGGGAAGGGGCAGACTTTAGCTTTTGAATGCAGAAGTTTGTGTGATTTATTGGAATTTGACAGTAGATCAGCTAGTATCATCAATGCAAAGTATTACTTTAAAGAACTATTTACTAATTTTTATGCCAAATAAATATTGATTTACACTAAAATTCCATAGAATCTTCTTTAGATCACATAGAATCTTCTCATATATTACATCAGCATGAGTTTGGTGAGCATACAAGTAATGTAAGAACTGCTCCCCCATGTCAGGCAAAAGGTTCTTCTACCTCACTATTTCATCAATAAGAAACAAAAATACAGTTATAACTCTCTTCTACTAAATGAAAGTGAACAGTAATTCTTCTCCTTGACCTTGCAGCTCCAGGATTTTCAATATTAGCCCAGAGCACCAATTTGGATCATATTTTGCTTTTTATAGTATAAGAGTCAAGTACAACATTACCTTCAATGTTCAATTTACATTTGACACTACACCTTTGAAGGCTGGTGGAACCAGTCTGCTTCCTCAAGGTTTTTCTGAAGGAAACTATCCCTTTACTGATGGATTAATAACAACTGCTCTATCTGCTCACTCATTAAGTAGCTCCTTCTACCTTCTTTTAATGCTCTTCCCTGAAGCTAGAGATTGTACTGTCTAGTTTACCTTAACAAAACAGGACAGAATTTTCTAGAGAGCTCATGACAAATTCTGAAACAGAACAGAGTATAACAAAGCCTGTTGCTAAAGAAAGCAATGATGTTGCTCTTTTTTGCCCTAACAGCTGAAGACTTAACAGATTTAATCCAGATAGTAGACATCCCACAGTTTAATGCTTCTTATCCAAGGAACAGATTTGTGAACCTGCTATTATTTCTTATTTTCCAAAGACAAAATAATCCTAATTATATCAATTTGTCCTTAGCTATGGTATTAGAAGCTTCAGGTCTAAATTCAATGACCGTTAACATATTTATCTGTGTTTCAAACCCATCTAAATCTAATGGCTAAGCATATTATATGTGTACTCATCATACAACAACAAAAAGAAAAATGAAGGAAAGCTGAACAACACATTCCTGAGACGACCAAACTGATGACCTAGAAAGCATATGAGAAAGTCCCTCAGAGTCTTTTTTTATTCAATCAGCAGTATTTGATTTTAATGTGATAATAGTTGTTTCAAGTAATTATCACAATGCTCCAATTCAGTTTTTTAGATCATAATCTAGTGAAGATTATGCCCATTAAGGTTACTTGAAGAGTGAAGGTTTTAAGCACATTTTATCAGCCCCTCCAAAGTCTGCATTAGACACCTGTTGAGTAGATTGAAACTGTCCAAGTACTACATTACTTAAGACCTGCTTTTTACCTCCATTACAAGAGGTTCCCTTCAGCAATTTGAATTATCTTTTTGAAAATATATAACTTTCACAAGCTAGCCAGCACTGGCATTTTCTAAAAACAGATGATTTAAAATTTCCATACCATATGAATTGGTTAGTGAGTCTAACAAACATAGAAATACGTTTTCAAGATCCTTATGTTCTGTAATAAAAAGTAATTTCATAGTATATTGTATGTGGTTTTTAAGACAGTACTATGGTAAGAAAATAGGTACTAACAGAAGATATTTTTTCAACCACGAGTAAAAAGAAATGAAGTTAGCAACAAAAAATCTTTTCTTAATTTAAAATGAGTTAAAAGAAAAAAATATAAGACACTAAAATGGTGTAGGTACTTCCAATACATTTGTATGTGGAATTAAACTCCTTCTCTCTAACCTTTTAATCCTAATATTTTTCAAGATTTAATCAGCATCCTTTTACCTAGACACATGAACTGCTCAAGACAGGTTTACCCAGTTTTTACAGGCACAGAAAAATCTCGAGGTCTTTCAGTGAGTCAAAAAGCAGTTTACTGCCGTTTTAAACGCGATGCTGCCACCTAGTCGACAACCTTATGAACTAAGCTGTCCCCGTACTTGATGCGCCACAATTACAGCTAAAGCCACGGAATAAAGAATAAATCATTCCGAAAACATTTGTGCCAAGACCAAGGCATAAAGCAGTGAGAGCTCCAACTAACTTCCTCATCCAGCAGAGACACTCTGGCAGCAAAAGCAAGCAGCAGCTGCAGTTTTCAGTACTCGTTTGCAACATGTTACTGCAAAAAGAGCAGTATTCGGGGAGCATTATGATGTGGTAGCTGTTGCTTGCTTGTAGTTATAGCTGTGAAATAACTATAACAAGTGTAATACAAGGAAAATTATTAGGCTCAGTACCATCAAGTCAAGGATCAGTCCAAAATAACATAATATTAACATTAAACAGACTTGTGCTGAGGAATGTATTTAAGAAAACCATAGTTATATATGCAAAATCTAAAAGATCTGTGAAATTGAGGTTTATCAATTAAAGAAAGCCATCTGCTATGGAAGCATCATTCAGAACCATGCTGAGCTGTGGAGTGTTTCTTACATGACAGTCTCATTAAGGAAAATAAATGGCTTTCTTGGCTAAATCTAATCCAAAGGATATGGGGACATGGCAGCAGGAACAGAAAACAAAATCCCCTGTGCCAGCAAGTTGAGGTACTTACTGATATTTAACTTCTTTCCAACATTTTGGAAATATATATCCTATATTGAGAAAGAACAGATTTGTCTGGAGGCTGGTTTGATTTTTTTTTTGTTGTTTGCTTTGTTTTTAAATGGGTCTTTTTTCCTCTACAAACCATTCTTCAGCAGAATTTACACTAACATTACTATTCAATAAATATTTGGGGATCCCTAAGGTAAAGCTTCAGAAGGAAAGAAATTATCCAGTTGTGGAATAATGATAATAAATTGTTTCTTCCCTGACTAAGCATGATAGGTAATATCGATATCAGTGAATAAAACCCTCCCGTTTCATCATTAGAACAATTTCCCAGTGCTATATACGTGCATTCTACTCCAGGTTAGTGTACGGACATCTCTGCAGCACTGGGTTTGGAACAGCTCCCACAAGAGGTCAGGAACAGCAGGAGAAGGCAAGGAGCAGCCTTGTACCAACACACGGAGCTTTGTGTTTCTCCCGTGTCACCACATCCCCAAAACTCCAGAACAGCAGAGTCTGCAGAAACCAGGCGACATTCTTCCCCCTCTAGGGGTACCAAATCTAAAACCATTCCAACAGGTACAGGATTTTTGCAGGACAGAAGAGAGGATGCATGATGATCTTGTAAAGATACTTTAGAAGACCATAATTACATGGCATAGTGACAAAAACTTGAATGCTAAAGGCATAAAAACCCAAAACAGCAACACTTTTAAGATGGCACAAACATTCTGAAGCAAATACTTTGAGAGCTTTTTTTTTCATGTTAGACTTCACCCTGAAAACAAGAGACAGTGTGACTGAGACCTTACCAGAAATACTCTGTAAATATGTTTTAATAATGGATATTTTACATATTTGTTCAAATTCCTAAGTGAAAGAGGAGATTCAAGCTTTCCTGATTAGGATAGATTTTGCATCTTGAAGTACCCTACTGTTGGCTAGATGTTTAATTATTTTTTCAGCTAGAAATTACCGCCACAGTGACATGCAACTGTGAGGAGCACTGCTCTGTGGTCACCTGTAGTCTGAAACACACTGGAAGCAATGCAATGAGCACCAGATAAACTGAGGGCATACATGCAAGAGCAGGAGAGACGTACAGGAACAGCAGAAGGAAACACCCCTATACTTTTTTGTCTGATTGAACTTAGACATTTAAATGGGGGCACTGACAGAAGACACCAGGTATGAAGGTGTTTTCCTCCCAGACCCGTAGCACAGAGACACTGACCTTACAACACAAGGCTACAAGCTTAAGTATTTCCAGACTTGGGATGGGCCACTGCATAAACAAATCCATATGAACAGCAACACAATAAGCCTTAACAAAAAGGAGGAAGGACACCTCTCTCTCCAGAACAGGCCCAAGATCAGCACAGCAGCCTCCCCGGCCCAGCTGGAAAGCTGTCCTTTAATTAAAAAGCCACCACCTTGTTTTCACCCAGCTGTAGCGAAGCAGAGGCAGGTTACTCTCCAGCAAGAGCAGCCACCCAGCAGGCAGCAGCGAGACCCCCCGGCCTTACCCCGTTCTCCGGGCAGAGAGCCGGGTCTCCAAGGCTCCACCTCCCCGGCTCCACCTTCCCGCCAACGGCCGCCCTCAGGCGGGGGCTGAGGCATCGCCGCTGCAGACGGAGCACGGGGAGAGGCAGCGCACGTTTAAAATGCAGTTAATTGCACTTTGTTAGCAATACGTAGGACGCTTAACCCTTTTTCACTCTGAAATGTAAACCTTCCCCGAAGAGAGCGGTACTGCCAAGTCCTGTCCAGCCCTGTCCCCCGCCCAGACCCGAGCGCCGTCGCCCTCCCACAGGGGTCCCTCCGAGGCGGGGCAGGGGAGGAGCAGACACCTCTGGGACAGAAAGGCTTTAAGCTTAGCATACTGTATTTGATTTTGTTTAAACCATAACACCAGAATTTAACATGAATGAGAAGGTGATTTGACTTTTGGGAGGTATACAGCCCAACTTTGTTGGAACGTGTGAAAAAGAAAATTACATAAGAAAATCGGTGTTTCCAAACCACCCAGGTTGTTGGGGTTTGGGTTTGTTTGGTGGAGTTTTTTTCATTTTTAAATAGGATACCTGAAATAAGACACAGCTGGTGTTAAAAAGATAAGCAGATGGCATTCAGAACTATACTCTTAGTCCAAATAATTTATCAAAAACTTTTTCAGGGTGCCAGAATTATATTCTGAGGAAGGCCCGTTCCAGTAACACTGGAAACCTGCAGTGACACCAGACTTCCTGAATGCTTCTTGTGCCAATGTAACAGTGAATATCCTTCCCAACACATTATCAAGTTAATTGTCATTAACCTTACCGGGTATCACCGTGGTTATGCTCACGAGTCGGAGTACTGGGGTTTCTGTGTATCACAAATAGACCCTTAAAGGCATAGTGCAACAAAAATCCTCAGATAACACACCTGAGGCTTAAGGAGTGGAGCAGTAGGCTGTTTGAGAATCTATTTTCCCCCCTAGGTCTTCATGGCTGTTTTGAGTATTACTGGATGACTAAAGGAAATATACAACTAGAATATATTAACCACTCGGGAAGATCTGCCAGGGAATTTTCACTTTGCAGTGAAATTGACCTTCTGTTTACACAAATACTTAGTTCAACCTTCAACTGAAGAATCTTATGTATTTAAAACTCAATCCTGCACAAACTCCCACTGACTTCAAGAGCAAAAGAGCCAGATAACAAGTATGGCATATTAAATCAACTGGATTATTTAAAGATCAGATAACACAAAATGGTTTGTCCAACACTGTTTTGCAGTCTTCATTTAAAAAAGTAGGATAATTAAATTTGAAAATACTACAGCCAGCAATTTTTAACAGCACTATATCAAGAACCACCCCAAAGTGTTAAACAGTTGCACTAAGAACTCCTTCAAATTAGTATGCTGTTACTCTGTACTTACATGTAACCCTAGTGTCAGTTTATGAGCTTGTCAGCTAAGTAGTTCTCTGCAAAACTTAACATTCATTTTTTAATTACCTTCTTATCATTGATAAATCAATGCTGAAATGCTGCACGGAAGATGACCAAGACACAGGAAGGACAAAGGGGATACGAAATCACATAACTCAGGCAAAGCAGAAGAGGGGTACAATGTGAAAATGAGCACTCCAAAAAGGCATGCAAGAACTTATCAAGGATTTACATTTAACATGGAATAAAAACTGAAGTCATCTAATAACTGGCTATTCGGGTCCATTACTTTTGCTTGATCAAACTTGAAAGAGGCAAAAAGAAAGTGGATAATGAACATGAGAAATAAATAGGTTTCCAGTAACTATTTCATTTCCTGGACAAAGGGAATAGAACAATATAAGTAACTCGCAGAAATACGTCTTATCTTAAAAGAAAAAAAACCACACAAATTTGAAGGTCATATAGCAGCACTTTTCACTTTCCTATGCTAAAATTCAAATAAAAATGTAAAAATTTTTTTTTGACTCATGATTGTTTGCATTACACTTGGATTACTGTCTCCAACAACAGCCCAAACTTCGATGAAAGCATCACTTCTGTAAATTGTGTAGTGCAAGTGTCTTTCAAAAAAGCCCATAGGAAATAAGTATATATATATTTAATGTTACAAATAAATCAGATTTTGTGGAAATATAGTCACTGTGGAATGAGTTGACTTTCCTGCCCCAAAATCCTATGATTTACTTGACAAACACCAAAAATATTTGAAACAATGAGACATGGAAATGTAGTATTTTCCAGAGTGTAATGCAGAAAGCTTTATTCTACAGAAGTTTTGAAATATGTAATCTAGAACTACTAGACCCCTACAGGGCTATTTTTGTTACTTTTGTTCAAACCAGGGAGTTGGAAAAGGGATGCAAAGAAGGGAAATTAGTTTATTTCCATCATCCCTGCATACCAAAAGAACAAGTTCTTGCCTCCTATCTTTGATTATTAATGCCTTTCAGAGTCTCCAGTCTTGACTCCCAGAAAGGTTTGTCTTAGATCTCCTTTGTCCTTAGAGCAGCTGTTTTTTTATAGCTTCTTGCTCTGGAACCTCCCTGTTTTCTGAATTATGGCACATTCACACAAACCAACCAGCCAGTGATGAGTAACAGCTCACCTGGTCTGCCTGTTGCACAAGCAGTCCAGATAAAAAAGTCAGTTCAATGTGTACCTCCCCTTTAGCTTTTTGCTATCAATGATGCTGTTCACAAATTAAAATGATCTACACAATTAAGTGCTTTGCTGAACACTTACCATCAAAAAAAGATTAAACCCCAAAATGTCTATTACAAGTGATACATTTCAAAACCTCAATCTCAGATTCTCTCTTTTTTGTTGTTGGTTTGTTTTTTTTCCTTTTTAAATCTGAGCTGCCTCAAAGGAAGATTAACACCAGCTATGTTTTCTCCCTTCCTTGAAGGAAAAACTTCACTCACACTACATGTACTGTCAGCCAGTGCCTAACTTGTGCATGAGTGCCATTGAAAAAAATAAATGAAGCTGCTTATGTATGTAAAATAGTCTGTCAAGAGAAGAAAATTATTTAAGTACTGTAATTCAGAACATGTCTAAGATACTTAATTCCAACACATTAAAATAATTTGATTTTTTTTTTTTCAAGTATAACACTCTATATATTTCTAGCATAACAAAATGTTATCAGATTCAGATCTTTCTTCTGTATTTAGCTCAAATAAAAAGGATGACCACTTGACCACAAAAGCTCACAAATGCTACAAAGGTACACAAAGTCAGTCACAATTTTTCCTTGATTTTTTTTTTGTTTGGTTGGTTTTTTAAACATATGAATTTGTTGTTGTTAAAAGAAAACCAAAGCTAGTAACTAGCATCTATGATCAGATTCAACAGATGAATTTATTTGGAACAGCATCAGACCTAAACTTAGCACATACTAAATCTGAAAGACATAAAAAGACTTAAGTCTCTTTCCATTTTGTTTTTCATAATTGTATTCTACAATATAAGCTGGTGTAGGAGATTGGAGGAGGGCAAGAATCAGAGACTCTTTGTCTGACTGGATGTGTTACATTAATTTCTTAATATGTGAAGGAGTGGATTACCTCTCTAACAGCAATGGGAAATTAGTTTCTTTATTTCTTCATTAAGACTGTGGGAGGTAAATTAATTTTCTACTCTGGTTTTCTAAATTAATCAAATATATCTTTATTAAATTGATAAATATATACACATACTTTTTGGTTGAAAGAATTCTCTAAATTAATCCTAAACAGACACTTTCAAAGCAGTTTGGTAGCACATGGTTATTTTTTGTTTCATTTTCTGATGATACAAATATAATGAAAAAAATAGATCACAACCCTAGTTCAATAAAGCTATTTCTAGAAAAAAGTATCTGAAAATGGTTTCTCAAGATAAATTTTTGTAATATTAAATAGCATATCATTTTGTTTCCATTTCTTCCTACTGTGACTGTAATCTTTTTGTACACATGTTATTGTGGCTGGTAACATGTATCTAGGTGTATAGGCTTTCCTATGGACATACACAAAAAAATGGGGTTTTTCTTTCAGTGCTCTAACAAGAAACTGACATTTTTCAAAAGCATCATCCACTCAGTTTGAAGAATAAGGCAAAACACCTTGAGGTGTCTAGGTATCTTCATATGGTATTTAAGGAACTCAACAGCTCATCTCAAAGTTACTCATTTTACTTCCTATGCATTCAGTGTTTTTATAGCTGTTTGTATTGTGAAACTATTTCCACCATGGCATCATTGTGTTGTTTTATTTATATTCTTCAGTACTCTTTTATGCAAAGTCAACCATCTCAAAGTGAGCTCATGCCAAGAAGATTTTTATTCAGCCTTCTATTGCATAAACAGTATAATAATTTAACATTTCTTACTAAAAAAAGTCGTAAGCATTTTTCTAGAGAACTTGGACACTTAGGCACTGAAAAACAACCAAACAACCCACAGCTTTCCTAAGGAGGAAAATTAGATCATTGCTTTGGCCAAACATAAGCAAGTCCTTGACTGAATACAAGAATATCTCGGTGGAATACGAGATGTTTATAACAAAAGTAAAGTTGGATTTGTCAGTCCTTTAGAACCATCAAGTCCTTCACGCACTTTTAGCCTAGAGGCTCAAAAGAGTAAGAAATTTGATAACAGAGCCTCCTACAACTTAATTTTCCTCACGCACCTCAAATGCATTAAACAGAGAATATCATCCCTCATTCCATGACAATTAGAAGTCCACGCCATTTATGGGGCTTCCATTTCTTTGCACAAATAAGCAATCATGCCCAAAATTACATCAATATAGACACTTCTTTCCTTTTCTTACATTTAAGTGGGTATCTTTGCAACTTCTACCATCATTCATGAGTTACTGTATTATTTTTTGTACAGAAAAATCTAAGAAATATATCATAAGACAAATATTCTAAAATGGCACTGCAATTACTATAAATCCAAAATGTAACTTCTACCTTTACCTCCTAAGTGAAAGCCCCCAGTTTAGTAAGGTATCTATTTAGTAAGCTCTCTGTTTAGTAAAGTATGACAATCTTGATTGCTGCTTCATTTATGTTAAATTTTTAAAATTAAATAATTAAAATCCATTAATTCAGAGAGCCAAACTACCATAGTAATCCTTAAAAAAACAATGACCTTTAAGACAATTATCCTAACTAAATAATAAGAATTTAATTTATTTTTTGATTGAAAGTATTATTTAAAAGCTTTATTTTTTTTTCCCTTTTATTTTCTAGGTTCAAAAACCCAAACACAAAATTATTCCTCAACAAAGACAGAAAAAGACCTACATGGTCAATAGTGATTCAGAAGTGCAGAAGTTCAAGTTACCTCCTTTTTATAGGCCCCACCTTAAGCTTTGTTAATAGGATTCTCATGAATTCTCATTATGAGATTAATTTCATTGTAAGAGAAGAAAAAGTAGAATACAAGTAATTAAACAATGGAGAGAAATTACACCTGATCTCCTTACCAGGAAGTTAATATGAAGTTCTTGTTTAGTTGGTCAAACACCTAACACCTTAATTACAGACACACAGAGTGTAGGAATTAAACAGGTAAAGTTGATATTGAACAAAAGCAAGACTGTCTCAAAAGCATTCATACATCATAACTCAACCTACTGGTTTCATCTCTTCCACTGGAAGACTTGTCCTTTTTCAAAACTACCGACAACAAAGTTGCAAAACGCAACCAAGAGAAAGAAGCAGAACAAGTTCTTCACTTGTTAAGTAATTGCTTGATTAGTGGCTTATTAAAAAAAATGTGGGTGAGCCCACATAGCAGCATCTTTAATTTGTTAACTATAATTTGTAAAGACAAAATAAGATTCATTCTTTGCCCAGAGAGACAAATAACATTAATGCCTAGAGAGGTAAAACCAAGCTTCATCTTATCTCCCCCCTGTTATGGGAATTTAAACTAGAACAACAGGAAGTCTGTTTGAAAATTAAGTAGCAGACAAGATCTCAAATGCCTGACAAAACAAGTCAGTGGTGAAGTAATCAAAGAAACCGTCACCAAGAATCTGCTTCCCCAAGGAAGAAAATCAATAATCTGCCTCATAATTAAGACAGTGCAAAGTGGAGCCCCTTCGAATTTTGATAAATGTTACACCATTGGAAATTTGATAAGCTTTTACCAATATTGCTGGTTTAATTGGTTCATGCATTCACACAAGAGGTTGTTGAGAGACCTGCAACACATCAAACAAAATCCTTCTGTCACAGCTCCAACAAAAGAACATTATTTCCCTCTCCTAAGACTTTTTTTTTTAATAAAAAATGCTCCCCAAGATCAAGCAGCAAGGAAACTGCAGAAGACTTTTCTTATCCAATAATACAATCTCCAGTTAAAAAAAGAAAAAAAAAAAGAAAACCCATCATTTTATAGAAAGCATCCTCAAACCACCTTAAGCCTTTTCCGATGTACAACAAAAGCTTTTCATGAAGGGAGCAACGTAAGACACTGTTGCTCATCCTTGCCTGTGCACACAATGCTGTTAACCTGCACTCCCACAAGTCAGGTGACAATGGCATCATTAGAAAGCTGTGAAGATTTAGAACACAAGAACAATAACCAGGCTTCTGATCCAAACTCATCCATTTCCTCTCCCTCATATGAGCTTCCCTTTCAGTAATGGCAGCACAGTTCAGGTGCCACAAGGGCCATGCAACATATTCCTTGGTCTTTGAGAGCCACTTAATTGATTTGAGAGATCTATTATATCATTTATCCAACAGTTTCCCCATAGCCAAATGGTGCATCTGTGTTCTTTTTCCTGAGATAAAGCAGAAGTCAGATAATCACTTGCTTACCCACCTTGGATAACATAACATCCCTGAGAAGGAACACTCACCAAGCATTAAGAGTTTGGCATTGACTGTGACATATTTGGCCTCTGTTCCAAATGTCAAGAATTGGATAAGCACCCCCGATGCAGTTACTAAAACTATTCTGT
Source organism: Chloroceryle aenea (assembly GCA_013399075.1). NCBI lineage: Eukaryota > Metazoa > Chordata > Aves > Coraciiformes > Cerylidae > Chloroceryle > Chloroceryle aenea. Next base: position 366,955 of record VWZY01011718.1, on the reverse strand, counting down.
TGGAAACAGAGCAGTGTTTTGGGGTCCACAAAGCAAGAAGAGCCAAAAGAATCTGCATCAGTACTCCTCAGTGGACCTCTCTTGGAGAGGGACTGCTTACTTAAATTTTCTGTGTATTTTCTTATGCTGAAAGACTATTTAGGCAGCTTATCATCACTGATCCTAATAGCATTTTCAGAAAAATCTTGGCTTCTGTCTACTACACAAATATTTTTAGAGTCAGCTTTCAGACCATAGCAAAGAATAACTGCATCCTCAACAGACCTGTGCTGGCTTTCCCACACAGGTGGCATTCTCTCATTTGGACTAAAACCCTGAAAGCTCTCACCAGCTGCTTCCCTAGCTTCCATGAAATGCACTTTGCGGTTTATCTGGCTGTGGTGTGCTAGAATGATTTTTAGAAATCATAAACAAGAAAAAAAAAGTCAAATTACAATATGCAGGAAAAAAATACAGGTGAAGACCGGTGTAAGGTCAGCAATAATTTGTTGATTTATTATCAACACTAACAACCATTACATCTGCTTGGAGAAAAGCACCTAAAATAAGTACCTCATCCAATTACAGCTGGCTTCTACTCACTAGTGGAAATCAGTTGTATTTAAAATTACATGTCTAAAAAAAAATCCCTTTCTCACCTTAAGTCTTCAAGCAACCCTCCCACAATCGCCAACAAATTCCTTGTGGATCATCAACCAAATACATACCAAATAAAAACTGACAGTATCACAGCAACCAAGTTTACAAATACATCTCCACGGCTACCAAAATAAATGCAAGCATAACAGAAACATCACTATCTATTGGGTTTATGCATGTCAGAAGCCTGCGTTGCTGCAGCAGCTGAGCCAAAGAAACACACAGCCAAAGCTGTCAATCTGGTGTCACTTCACCTACAATAACTCAAAAGCTCAGTGTTGTTAGGAAATGAAACCTTTTTCAAGGCACATCTTATGCAGCTTTGTCACGTATGCTTCAATAACATTCTCAGCAGGATCACTAGAATTCTAAATGCCAGCAGAGCTGCAGGAGTGCGCTGAAAGGCCAGAGAGCTCCCTCTAGTGAGCAAGGAAAGGAAATTATTTATGTCCCAAGACACAACTGTGCAGAGACGAAAAAGATAACACAACAGAAGTACTTAAGATGATCCATATTAACCCCTGATATTAATGCTGAGGTGAGGCTGAAACATCAGGGCTTCTTCGTTGCTAGAAGACGACAGTGCCACAAAAATCACAGGATGGTTGACGTTGGAAGGGACTTCTGGAAGTTCATTATCCTTTCCCCACCCATGCCGCAAGCAGGGCCACCTACAGACAATTGTCCAGTAGGCTTTTAAATATTGCCAAGTATGGAGACTCTGCGACCTGTCTGGGCAACCAGTGCCAGTGCTCAGTCACTCCATCAATAAAAAAGGCTTTTCCTTACACTGAGGAGGACCCTCCTGCGATTCAGCTGGTATCTGTTGCTTCTTGTCCCGTCACTGGGTACCACTGACAAAATCTTGTCATGTAGGAACTCCGGGTGAGAGCCGAGTAGACTCACAGGAGGACGTTTAAGGTCCTTTAGTAATAATGGCAGTTTCTCCTGTTTTCCAACATGTAGGAACTCAGTCCTCTTGTCTCGGTATTATCTAGAAGATAAACTATCTGTACTGCTCTTTTCTTACACATTATCTTAGTCCTCCACTGTGTTACAAGCACACACACAATCGCACTACAAAATTTTCTGTCAAGATCTCCACCAGCTAAAAATCATTAGAGCCACCCCAGCATGTAAGTTACATAGTCATCAAGCTCCCCTTAACTGCCGTGTGTTGATATCATAAAGTAAATATTTAACTACAGTCATCATTCCTCCAAACATTTCTCCTTATTTCACACATCAAAAGTTTCTGTTTTCCTCTAGGGAATATCTGATCATTTCTACACGCATTATCCAATAGCCTCCTTCTGCTCTTTCCTGCTTCATATACACAAGTCAGTCACTCTCACATTTACACCAACACTACAATAAAGAGTCACTACAGGAGATACGTGGGCACAAACACAAATCACTCTGTGCCTAGATTTCCTGGTAGTAAAACCACTGCGTATCTCAAGAGTTTCTTTGGTGCCCAGTTTTTAAGTCATCCCAAAATTCTCCACATATTTAATGTTACTGGCACACTCTGTTAAATACATTGTCAACCTTACCTTTTATAAAGCTTTTCAAGTACCACTTCTTGTTTTTGTTAAGTACCACACCTAGTTTGAGAAAATACTCTTACAATAAATGTTAACTACTCAACTGCTTCTCTCTTGCCCCTTTAAGAATCCAAACCAGCCACAGATAAATGAGCTTGAACCGAACCTCCACACCAGACTGCTCCTTAGCACTGGATGAGAGAGAAGGGAGGCCCCAGAGCAAGTGTGTGCTAGTGGAGAACAGCCTCGGGGATTTCAAGGAACCACATCTTCCACTGCCTGGTCTTCTTTAAGGTTAAGGTTCACTCTAAGGTTTGCCTTCACTAATTAAAATAAAATAATAATAATAAAAAACCCCACAGTGAACAATAAACCGACCAACATTATTTTCACGTGCACAGAAGATACACTGGTCCTTTTCCCCGCATGGTTCACTGCCTGGCTAAGAAGCTTGGTGAGGTCAAGCCCCTCCAGGTTGCTACGAGCTAAGTAACCACCTGTGGACAACACTGGCTCACCCTGCTCAGAGGGCTCTACCCCTCAGCAGACACTCTGCCTTCAGACCNGCTGTTTTCTCCAGTCCTGCGGGTGGGAGAGGGTGGGCTGTCTCCGGAGTGCTGGGCGTGAGGAGGTTGGCGACGGCTTTCTCCTAACAAAATGGTTTCTGTAGCGCCGTTTCCGTCGGGCCGCTCTGATAACCTGCTGTAGCCGCTCTGGCAGCAAAATCGCAGCTCGCTGCAGTTTCAAGCGCACTTGCAGCACCCTGTGCACGGTCTTTCCGCGTTCAAAATAAAACTACCGGACTGCAGCTCTGGGCAGCCGCTTCCCCGGGAGGCGAGGGCAGAAGGAGCTGGCTGGCTGTGCCCGGCGACAGCGGCCCCGGTGACATGTGTCGATGTTATGCAACAAAAACTTACCGAGAGGCATGCAGGACCAGTTTGGTGTTCAATTAGCCTCAACTGCATGTAGGTGCTTGCGTTAGATGACTTCATTTATGGGATGCAGTCAGGGTTCATCACGGACACTTCAAAGATTGCATTGTCATTTTTTAACTCAACAGTAGTTTCTGTCTCGCAGATACCACACCATGTTTGTGTTTTTGGTGCTGATGTGTCAACTACACGTGATGATGTTTGCATTTCCTCACTGCATAGGCAGATTAAATACCTTGCAGCAACCTGAACGGAAAGACGGTAACTTACTTATTAATGTGATTTTATGCCTTCCAAAATAAAACTGTATCTAATTTGGCGTCTGCTGAGAAGTTTTTTTATGTATGTAAAGAGTTTGGTTGTTTGTTTTGTTTTCTTTTAATGAAGAAAAAAAAAATGTTTTATGCTTAATTTTAGAAGTTTTGAGTATCTTTTGCCAAAATTATCGACACACGAGTCACTTATCAATCAGATTCGGTAGCATGTGCAGACTGGAACAACTGAGCTCTCTTCAGTCTCTAGGATTATTGTCACTGATGTAACCAGAATCCTCTAAGTAACATCAAAATGCCCCAAGTTTGAGATCTGCTTGGGTACTCTTTGAGCACATCACAGTTTTCCTTGCATGGTTTTGTATTTGAAAGGGTTTCTTTGCTTGGGTTTTGAGATTGATACTTTTTCTCAATACCAGATCCCTTTACAACAGCATTAAAGATAAACATAGTGCAGCCACTGCAGCTCTTCCATTTCGGAGGGAGGAAAGTGGAGAGAAATTTAAGTAAAATCAAATTAAGTTCCCCAGAGGGACTCCAGAACTACAATGCTAAGCCATGTGATACTTGACATTTAAGCAACAGCACTTCAAAAGAAGAGTTTGTAACTTTGTCTAATCTCTTCAGTGGGTAAGGAGAGCTGAAACCCAGGACTGAGCAGGAGGCTCCTTTGTGGCAGTAGGCTGAGCAGGAAACCTGGTGAGCAGAAAAGTGCACGAGACAGGTTATTCATTAAAATCCATATTGCTCTGGGGCATGAAACATCGGGCTGCCTCATTCCTGTGAGTTCACGACATAGTACCCTCTCCTGATGATAGGCCCAGGTCACTCCTTCTTTAAAGGTGGAGTTGGAAAGAGAGGGCAACAACTCTTCATCCAGTAATTTAGCAAGCAGAAGTTGCAAGAGGATGGGGGACCTGCTCTGAGAAGTTACTCCTTCAGCATTTTTTGAACATCTTTTACCAGCAGAGTCACTTTATGCATTAATTAAATTTAATTCATTGATTAAAATGCATCAGTTATCTAAGTTCATTCAGAAGTACAGCTAGTACTACTAGCATGGTAAGGAACTGAACACTACTAAGCAAAGCTGAGGATCTCTGTTTCAGAAGACTGGTGTTGTTATTCTAACAGTTTGCACTGAACTGAGACATTGGTAGCATCTTTTCTCATGTAATTCTTTCTCCTTTCCATTTGAGAGTTTGGGGGTCAGTTTTGGTTTTTTAAGTCCTTCCCTCTGGATACTCTTAAATATAGCGTAAATATGTTAAGCTTAGATTTTCTTGCAGTTACTTCAGAATACCAGATTTCCCTTCCTAAACAGCCGTGTGCACACACGTGTGGTTTGTTCAGTGTACACTGTAGTAGGATCTAGATTATATATACTGACATATCCTTCAATATGCTGTAATATTTAAAACAGAAACAACCGATCTACAAGTTACACTGCACTCTTAGTTCTCAGAAAGCAAACCATTTTGAGATACCATGGCAAGATCTAACAGTAACTGTTAGGGTAGAAATTCCTGAATGATGTGATAATCTAGCCAAACAAGCTAACGAGAACACGGAGCTAATTTGTAGCTGAATAACTTTATACTGAATCTCATCTCCTTTTTTAGTCGTCTGGCTTGGCATGTAACAATGCTGCTTCTGCATTACACTTGCAAAAATAATCCTCCAGTCATTATGCTTAACCAAATAGTCTGAATTTCTTGGAATATAGATTAGGCTTTCACTGAAAACCAAGCCAGCAAACTAGTTCTGTCATATAAAGATTTTTATTTTTTTTTTAAGAGGCTGTAGCAAGAGCAGGCTAAAACTTGACTATGGAAAATGCCTGCTGAGAAGATGCATTCCTGTTTTCCAAAGCCACCTGTAATTTCACTAACTTCTGGAATCTCACCTCGCAACTTACTCCATGAGGCCTCGTGGAGCCTGTTACAAGCACAAAAGAAGAAAAGAATTAAATGTCTTTACAAGTGCCTGTTGTCAGTAAAATGTCTATCAGACACTAATTTAAAACAAATGAACTTGGCAACACGCCAGCCTTTACGTAAAACTTGCTGCTGCAATTGTGATTAGAGAACAAATGTAAAATGAGCAGGACTCTGCTGCCATGATTTAAAATCCAAATTCGATGAACAAAATTCAGAACTCACAGACAGCAGAATATAGATGAATTTATATTGAGGATTCTTCAGAAGAGATTTTTTTTTTTTCTTTCATTCCTTTCCAGACCCCCTTGCCCCCTTCCTCCAGTAGGTCAGTGTCTGACCCCCTTGCCCCCTTCCTCCAGTAGGTCAGTGTCTTGCCAGGCTTAGATCTGACTGAATTTCTGCTTTATGTGACTATTATTTTGTTCTTAAGAGCCCCAGTAAAAAACTGATGCACTCATACCAGCAGGCATAACACCAAAACTTGAATAGCTGTCATGAGATTCAGATTCTCCTGGCCAGTATAAGGTAGAGATGAAATGCTTTATGGAAAAGGAAAACACGTTTATTTTCTGTTGCACAGTTAGAAAAGTTAGCAGTGAAGATGGCATTTTAGGATGTTTCTTCTTTCTTTATGTAGTTGAGAGCTGCTGAGGGGAGAAGCTGTCTCAAAGTGCTCCTTTAAGACATTAACCATTCTTTAAAAGTACCCAATTCAGCTTTCCTAACTTGTTTGAAATCACCTTGATTTTTTTAATTAGTGTTCACATCAGCAAAGGAGGCCAATTTATTCATTGGACGACATCTTCTGAATAACAGATTTGATTTTGAAGCGTTCACGGCGGATAACCTGGAAAGAGAATGCTTTGAAGAGCTGTGCAATTATGAGGAAGCGAGAGAAATCTTCGAAGACTCTGATAAAACGGTAGCTGTTCAAACTAAGTTCACTCTAATGAAGGTTACTGACTAATCGTGACTGTGTCGAAATACTGCAGCCCTTCTGAAAACAGCCCTTCAAAGATGATCTCTTTTATTCTAAGAGCAGAGGCCCCATTTAAATGAGGTTATTGCTTTAGATACACAGTGAATACACTTCAGTAGGTACTAGTGCCCTAAAGACTTTAGACAAGAGTTCCAGTTCTGCAGACAAATATAAATGAAACTGGAGAAGACTGCTCCTGGACAGACTGCTCGGTGCTTCCAGAAGCGCTATTTCTAGTAACTTCTCAGTGTCCAATCTGAATGTGTCTCATGTTCTATATATTAATTGGCTGGTCATGTCCCTGTGTCATGGGAAAGAAGTGTTTTAAAACAGAGAAGTACAGAGCAATTCTGCAGTTCAGCTCTTGCTGAGCATTGCCTCCTAAACTGCTACCTGTATACAGCTCGAAAGAAACGTGGTATAAAAAAAAAAAGAGAAAAGTACACAAGAAACCTTCCAGCCCAATAAATGTCTAAAGACTGGCTCTCGGAGCATGCAGCAAAAATCTCTTCATGATTCTAGTGCTCTGCACTAACTTGCAGAAAGAGCAAGGAACATACTCCCGTTCCAAAGGTGGAAATGTTAGTTTGCCATCGCTAGCAAAAAAAGTGTCAAACTGGACTATTGATGGAGTGTTTTGCGGGGTAGTAAACATATTTACTACCTAAGTCATACCACATAAAGATTTCTCTTTTAACTGAATGAATCCCATTACTTTTCCTAGCTGATCTGAATTCAGATACTGTTCATGCAAGTGTCTGATTCTTAAGAACTGGACTTTGCCTTATTAATACTCTGCTGTAGGATTTACAAAGATTAATTGTAAAGATTTTTTTCATGTCAGGTAGGCAGAAATATGAGGTACCATTGAACAGCTAAATGCACTTTTTCACCACCTGACATTTTCTCCTTTGGCAAATTGTAATTTTTATGCAAAAAAAACCAGTGGAATAAGCAAGTACAAATCCTTCAGCAGGAGGTATTTCTCTTTATGGTATTGTTAATTTTTTCCCAGAGTACCTTATTACAAAAAATTGTCCAGATCTCTGACAATTACTTATCTCAAAAAAATCTGATCCTCTGTGTTTTTATAGATGGATTTTTGGAAAGACTATACAATTAAAGGCCCCAAAATAAAAATAGGTAAGTTATATTTTTACTCTTTACATTGCAGTATTTTGTTTGTACTTTCTTAAAAATACACTATGCATTCAGTTAACAAAATTAGAATTGACCTCTTTACTGAAATTCCCTTTGAACTCTGCAAGGATTCTGCATTACCCAATACAATAAATCATACCAAAGCATCTTTCAGTGGCACCCACTGTAAGCCTGTAGGTAAGAACAGTTTCACTTTCTTGTCCATTTCTTTCTTTGATTACACAGGCAGTAAACTTTGCAGTAATTCTGTAGCTGCTTTCTGTGGTTTTCTTTTGTTTGTTGTTCCCCCTGCCCCCCATTTCTGTAATAGTAAATATGTATATGATTTTGTTTAATAGCAATATAACAGTCTGGTTTAGGTTCAGAGATGTCTTATTTTAGAAAAAAAAAGTCAGTATAACTTAAGAAAACATCTACAGCTTGATCAACATCACGGGTACATGAAGGCATTAGACAGAATACATCTCAACAGCTTTATGTACACAGAAGATGGAGCATCTCCTCAGTTTTGCTTTAAGGTGAATGCCAGTGATAGAGGTTGTGTAGCACAGGTATTATTGGTTCTTACAGCAAGCTAGGCATTTGTGGAAGGGCACAGCCTTATAGCACAGCTAAATGAGTATTTTACCCTGTGTACTGTGTAGGTGGAAAGGACACATAATGAAAATAACCCATGTTTTATCTTCAGGTAATGAGACACTACAGAAGATCAATGTTACTGGTCTTCTCATCAGTCTCGTTGCTGCTGGAGTGGTGTTAGTTACAATTGCACTGTTTATCTTCTACTGCTGCAAAAGTAGATGCAAGTCAAGGCAACCACCAGGGTAAGGAATTTCACTGCTTTAAAAAACAAACCAACCAGAAAACAAACCAACAGCAAAAGAAACTCTTGCTTAAGAGTGGAATATAAAAACTGCTGTGTGTTAGTCTAACTGTATTCTCAGAGGTCAGTGGGAGTTCTAGTTCTTATTTCCTGGAAGCAAAGTTGGCTGAGCACTAACAGTAGTTATACTGAAGTAAATAACACAAAAATGTACAACAGCACTTCAATGTGGGATGTACCTTTGGGGTTTTTTTCCATGGATGTTCTTGGTTCCGAAATATTCTTACTAAAAAGATGGAATAATTTTAATAGCTTGGGACCTGAAATGAAAAGCCCAACATGTTCCATTTGCTCTTTCAAGTAGGTTGTATACTCTTCATGGCACATAGCCTACCTCAGATAAGAAATGAAGTATGTTGGATGAAACACAAGTTCTCTAACCCTGCTTGTTCTTTATCCTAAACTTGAACGCAATACAAGAGGAGTTTGGGCTTCCTCTTCCCTGTAAAGTTCATGTAACTGAGTTATTCCTGCCCTGTGGTTTGGAAAGAGTATTTGGCCTCTGGTCTTTATGATCATTGAAGGCAAAAGGTTTTTTTATTGTTTGTTTTGGGTTTTTTGTTGTTATGGTGTTGGTTATTTTGCTCATTTCTTTGTTGACGTTGGTTTGTTTTTTTTTTAACAAATAAGACTTTATAGTCATTCTTTTCTTTAAAAGGGAAGCTGACAGTTCCAATGCTGTTGACTTTGTTTAGGTACTTGTCTTATGTGAGAAGCAGAAGACGTAATTCATCCATCTTCAGAAGGCATGAAGAAATTTCTTTGAACCCCCTTCCTCCTAGAACTGATGATTCGGGACTTCCAACTTATGAGCAAGCAGTTACCTCAGATGGACAGCACAATGTGCCACCACCCCCTTATCCAGGGCCCCCGAAAGGGACACGGGTGTTTAAAAAGTCTATGTCACTGCCTGGCCCTTAGTCACAAGCCTCCTTCTGGGGTGAGGGATAACATACTTTTTTTTAAAGTGTGTGCTACCTTGCATATTGCAAGACAGTTACAGAAATGTGAAAGATCTTCGTTCAACTGATACCAAGTGAAGGTCCCACTTGGGAAAAGAGGTGACTGGCTGCAAAGGCTGCAGGACTGTTCTTCACCTGGGGTTATTGCGCTAAGCGGAGTTTTATTGCACTTTGAGCCACCCCATCACACTACTGTCTCATTAATAGCTTCATTTTTTTTTTTACTTCAGAATGAACAGCATTTAAGTTGGTTTTACTGACACTAACCATTTTGGTGATTATTAATATTGTAAATGATAAGAAATCTACTTCATTGTTGATACATTCACTTCGTTGCTGTGTGAATTTTCTGTCCATTGTCTGCAATAGATTTGAGTATGACAATTACTTCATAATGATCTTTCACATGTATCTCCTGTTACTGGTTCTGGATTACACTGGTTTTAGACATTGCTGGTTAATACACTACTCAACTTGCTGTATTTTTGTGATTGGTTTTGGACGGGAAAAACCCCATTAACTGCACGGCCCACTCCCCATTCCTATAAAAACACTCTTATCAAAGGGTTTGGATGTTTGGCACTAAACACCCAGTTAAAGTGAATGAGTGCTCTGGGTCAGGTACACAGGTTTCACAGATATTTCTATTGCACTTTAACAATTTAAATGTTGAAAAAGAGATTTAGCTTGTCAAACCAAAGGCCAAGGTGCCCCACAGAAGCACTTTGCCTAAGTATTGCCCTAGGGCAAAGACAAAACGATCCCTTTACATCGTATTAGACAAATAAACAGTATCCACAGAGCAACAGTCAAGAATTCCGGGGAGTTACTGGTTAAATTTATCAGCACAATTTCTGTATCTCCAGTTGTTGCCACTCTTAATTTTACATCTTATTAAAATATCAACCCCAAGCACCATAGGGCCTACAGATTGTGCTGATCCAGTCACAGACCAACACTGCTGTGCCTTTATCCTCATCAAATGGCACCATAGCAGACCACCCAGGAGAGGCTGTCCCAGGCAAGGTGTTGGGCTGGTGTTTTCTAGTATTACAGTACCAATATGAGTGGAGACATGCACTTAGGCTTTTTAAAGAAACAACATCCTCCCTCCCCAACACACACTTGACAAATGAGGACAGCAGCAAACAGTATTTTAACTTGGTGTCCAAAATGCACTTTATTATATGTAACATTTCACTGAGTTTTACATTGCTGTTTTTTAACATGCTAGAACCTACAGTGCTATTGAGTGAATGCAGAGAATTGCTATGAGATGTGTAATCTGTAAATGCTTTTGTAAAGAAAATGTTCCAGATCTTGGAATTTAGAGGGTATACTGAAAAAGTTATAAGGAGATCTTGCCCTTTGAAAAATACATAGAACCCAGCTGAGATCAGTGGACATTGGACTGGGTTCTTACTGCTAAAGCTTCAGCTTCAAATTTGGCTTTTGACAAGTCACAAACCTCTTTGCAGCTCGTTCCTTGTTGGGAGATGGGGAATCCCCTTGTTGGGATAGCTTCAATCCACTTCTGCCCTACTTGTAAAAGCATTTTGAAGTTCTGTAAGAATAAAATACATGAACTGTGTGAGATCACTGTTGTTAACCAAAATACAGAGTTATGATGAAGCTATGGAATTATAAGCTTGCTAAAGTATTTTTCCTGTATTTCCTTTTCAGTTAGCTAACAGTTCTAAAGTTTGTTAATGTGCAGCTTGAGCTGTAGAGCACACTTTCTCTAGATTTTTCCTGAGACTCAAAATGGACTAATTTAATGGGACCAATAGGAGCACTTTCAAGTAAAGGAATTTCAGAGAGCTTGTGAGAGTTCAGAGATTCTTTAATGTTACTACAGTGATTGACGCATCTGGCAAAGTCATGTTTTAAATAAACTAAGAGATTACACAAAAACCTATTTAATCACTTGACATTTGATTCTTCTACTATTCCTACAAATCATTTGCAAATGATTCTATGCAACACAAACAAAAATCTTGCCCTGCGTAATCAATAAACAACCTTAAGATGGTCTGACTGTTAAACATAAATGCTGCAGCACTTTGGACAACAAATTGCACCTTCTATAGGGGTCCAACACTTCAAATTTTCTTAAGGAATTTCTGTTATAGACCATGAAGATACTCAAAATATGCAGTGACTGACATTCAAATACTGGTTCGTGTAACATTACAATTTGCAAGACACATTCTGCTTAAAATAAGGAGAAAAGTGCAAAAATTTAGTTGAACATAAAATGTAAACTTTCCTTGTAAAAGGACAAAGTTTCTTTGAATGGCAGTTGCTTGGATTTAATTTGGTTTTCTACTTTCCTACACTGACTCCTGGCCCAAGATATTCTTACCTTGTATGATCCCTTCTTAGACTTTCTGATTCAATCTCATTGCTGCAGGGAGCCTGGTACCAGCTCAGTCATCTCTTGTCAGAAAAACAAATTCTGAGGATACTGCTCCACTGGTTTGTACAGATGCTTAAGCTTTTTATCAAATAAATGCACAGAGTAATATATGTAAAGAAATGTAAAGTATTTGTTGTGATGCTCCAAGATCAAGCATGTTCTTTAAGAGGCAGCCTTTTCTTCTCTATTCACACATTATGTCTTAATTTCTCCACACTTAAAGACACCACACACCAAATTAAAGGCAAAATCTAATCTTTTAAGCAACTGAAATGTTCTGCTTTGGTCAGAATCACAATTACAACAACCACCAAGTCAGTGATTAATCATGGGCCTAACTAAGACTCATTACTGCATAATATCTGATCTACTTACCCAATGTTACATGGAAGATCCCACAGCCTAGCAGCACACACACAAAGCCTGCCCAAAGGCGCATCCACAATCCACAAGCAGATGCCTACCATCCATCAGCATTCAACAGAGAAAGGTGCTACAGAAGTGTTATTTGGTGCTTTTTTCGAATTTGTTAGTAAATCAGACCCAGTTTAGCTCTGGCCTGAGCTTCAAACTTCATCTCATTGAACACATTCAAATTATGTTTCAAATTAGTTTTTAAAAAAAGAATGTCCTCAAGTTTCTGAAACACTTTTTTCAAAGAGCCGTGAAGATTCTTCACCCAGCACAAGGCTGTTTAGCATTTCTAGAGCTTTTGTTGTCAAATGGCTAGCCACTGAAAGTTAATCACCAAGATGTTTCTGTATATTAGCAAACTATGATACTGTGACTTTCCAAAAGAAAGTACCATCATCATCTGAAATACAATTCTTTTCGTCCACTTCCAACAACCAGGCTGTAATCTGCCTTGCCACATTAACCACATGCTGTACCTTTAACGACTTCCTTCCATCAACAACAGCTGAAGCTGCTGATCCAGCATGTATGCCTGGCTATTCTTCCATGATTCCTTTTAGCCCATCAAAAATTACCCTGAAGCATACCGAGAACTTCGCTGCAAACCCAGAAGTTAACAGATTTAGCTGAAAGCCTCTTAATGAGAGGAAAAAAAAATAAAATTGGCATTTAAATGTGAGGGAAGAGCCAGGACAAGACCAAAACCAGGCATCATTCATTATGGAAAAGCAAAGGACAGGCACAGCACCCTTTGTGGAAGAGGAGGGCATATGGAAAAGCCTTGTAGAGCCTTGTTTGCTGTACTCCCAGTAAGGGTGCCAAAAGCACAGGTAGCATCTGCTGGACCTGTGAAAGGCCACCCCATTTGTAACAGCTGCTGCCACAGGCACAAGGACCCTTGCTGGTGCTATCCTCATATTTAATATCTATGGTACTGTTAAAGCTATAATATACCATCTAGCCTTCTGCCTGCCCAGTCTTGTGCAGATACAAAATACTGAACCACACTCAACTCAAAACACTGGCTGATATTTTTTCTGTTAACACGAGTAAAAATAATAATAATAGCACAGAAAGCAAAAAAAGACATTGCTAAATAAATAAACAAACCAATGCCAAGCGTGAATTGGACCATTACTCTGACCCTGGATTTGTGATTGTGGTTATTGGTTTTAATTATAACATCACAGAAAACTGTCAGCCTTCCATTAGCTTGATCCCACATTTCGTCTGGCATACGGTCACTCAAAACATAAAACCAGACCTCAGAAAGGCAGTACTGTCATTCAGCACCATGCAGCATTGAACTATTTAAACAGAAAGAGGAAATCAAGAAAGTTTCCCTAAGAGGCAGTGTATATTAGCTAACACAGTTCTGCAACAGTGCTGGCTTCTTTCAGACTGAGCTGGCATGTGGGCAAAGAAGCCAGTTCCTGGCCACAGAGGTATATCCTCCAGCACTCCCAGACTCTAGAGATTTCTATAGCAAATATAGCACGAGACAAGTCAGTATCTTATCACAATGAGTAAAAGTTCCCTCATCTTTCCTTTCATTTTCCCTTCCCAGCTGCTTCTAGCTGCACACTACCACTGCTTGCCCTGTGCCAGCACTCATTTGATGCAAGGCCAGCTGACTCAGCTCAGAAAGATTACTGAAAAATTACTTCTGGTAAAAAGGTAAATGTTTTTTTGCCAGTGGAGTGAACTTACTGCTCACCCTGTAGATGGTGCATACTGCTAGAGGTGGGAGGGTGGAGCAGGTAAGGAGGAAGGGAGAAGGAAGTCTTCTCCTGTGGGTGTCAGCAAGCAGCTGAGGTAGCCCAGCCCTGCTGCCACCCCAGCCCACATCTGGGCTGCTCAGGCTGCAGTTTTGATCACTCCTTGGGCCTTACACAGAAAAGTCCTACTAAAGTGTTACCTTAAGTGCTTAAATCTGTCTCCTAACTACCCCATGACATTTTTGACTCTGTAAAAGATTTGTTACCTTATTTTTTCAAGTGGAGACTGTTCATTCAGGGAAAGAAACAATCAACAACATTCAGTACTGCCTCAGACTGGTATGCTGCACAGATTGTGTTACAGTGCTGTAATTTAAGATTTTGCTCTTAAAAAAAGTGAAATAAATATTAGCTTATGTTTCAGCAAAATATACCGATTAAATTATTGAGAGATAAGCACATACAGTATCATTACTGGCTACAGGAACTCAGTTACAAGCTACAGCTGGAATGGTGTTGCATCCCAAAGCTCAGTTCCTGAATGGCAAGTACTAAAGCATTCCTTACCAACACACGAAGCAAATTATTTTCAATATTCAGAATAATGAACACGACTTCAAAATACACATACTAATATATACACTTTAATCTACACATTAAAATAACACATGTAATTAAGAGAATTTATCAAAGGAATTTTTTCTGTCACTGATAAATGTCTCAGAGAAGCCATTTATACTTATTACAGATAGGGGGATACTGTAAAAGCGTTTACTCTAAACAGGCTCTTCTGCTGTGTTCAAGAACAGCATTACAAAAATCTTTTGCTTACAAAAAGATAAAATCCACAAACTTTCTGAGTTAGTTTTCCTAGACAGAAGATGGCAACAAGCAGCAGGGATCAGTTTAATGAGAAAACCGTGCAAGTCTCACTGGCTGATCTCAGGACAAATAGATTTATCTCGTACAAAGGAAAAGCAAACCACTGGATAAACTGACTTTATCTAGCAGTTATGAACATTAGCGATTAAGTTTCCAGGCTACTCCACCACTATTAAAACCATGTAAAAAAAACTGACACCACCTATCACAATTTCTGTTTCACTCAGCTTCACTATTTGATCACAAGACAGAAGATCTACTCCAACAGTGTTCAGGGAAACATTGTGCCTGGGGTATAGTGACAAGTAGTTCATTTAGAGGTCTAAACGAATTGTGTACGTTTCCCTGCTTTAAATCTGGACTGGTGCCCATTGTTTGTGACTTCTCATGTAATACAATTTTACAGCCACATATCTAACAGTATTAATTGTAGAGAAATATTATGTGATGAAAACACGCAGTGCTCTTTATAGGTCAAGTTGCCATTACTTAAGAAAAAACCCAAACAAATCACTGGCAGCTTTACAGTTTATTAACATGTCGCTCCAAATTTGTGGCAAGAAACCTTTAAGGTAGCTCCACCCCAAGAGGCTCGCTCTATATAACCACACAGCAGTTAGGTGGAAAAGGTACTTTGTGTCCCTTAGATCCACGTATCGCCCTTCCCTCAGGCCCACTTGAGAGAAACAATGTGCCGCCCTAAGTGTAACGTTATAATGGAGATCAGCAGAGGTCCTGCAGGGAAATCAAAAACTGCAGGTCCTTCCCGGCTGGAAATGCTACTTTCAATAGTATCAGCATCGTAAGTACTGCAACATTAGCATAAAACTGGAGTAATTTTCTGTCATCAGGCCTCGTTCATATGTAAAACAGTAACCCTCGTGTTTCCCAGGGAAAAATGGTCTCCCACCCCCACATACTCTCCTCCAGCTGCAAGTGATACAGGTGCTAACTTATGCAAACACAAGGAAAACTCACTCTGCTGGTTTCTGGCTTCAGCAGGCTTCTTTTCTTCTTATCCCTCCTCCCTCTGCCCTGGCCTCTGGGTGACTTCACTCAGTCTCATCGGTGCTGATGACTTTCACACTTACCTTTCCTTCCTGATCCAAGGCTGCATTTCTTCCTATAGGTGACTTTATTGCTTCTTGTCACTAGGAGTGAGAAAAGCAGACCCTCAGCTTCTCAGCTCTTCCTCCTTAAGTCTCTTACCTTCCTGCTTTCTCATTTATTATTAACTTTTTTTTTTTTACCATCTAATCCAATTGCCTGTAGGCAAGTTTCTAAACTCTGCATTTCACTACAAAATTCATTTCACTCTGTGGTTTGATATCGCCTCAAGTACTACAAACTGAAGCTTGAAAAGACTTACTTATTAACATACACCTTCCTCTTCTGAGCAATGCCTTCAGGTGAAGTCACCCTCTTTTCAAGTGCATACTCCTCATCTGTACCTCTGAGGCACATTCCTCTAGCTTATCTCAGCCTGTGTATGTTCTCCAACCTGCGTGGAAACCAAGACATCAGAGTTCACCCACCATCCCCTTGCCCAAAAGAGACATCCCCTTTGCTCCTACCCTGTTCTGCGCAGCTGGTGCCCATTTTTCTTATACTTTGTTTTACAAATAAGCACACAGACAAAGATACAGGAACTTACTGTCCATGCACCAAGCAGCTCAGATTGCTCTAAATATTTAAATATTGTTTCTATCCACCCACCCTGCTGTTTGACTTTTGGCCTATTCCGAATCCAGGCCTGCAATGACTTATCAGTGGGCAATGCCCACTGGAGAGCTCTGATATATCTGTATACAAGAGGCTTTTAGCTTGTTAAAAGAATTAGCTGAAGGGCTGGGATTTTCTATTTAACCTCTGTAAAGCATCCTCAGAGCGATGACCAACCTAAACTACTGAGCACCAGCACGCAGGAGCTTGAAGCAGCAAAGCAAAGGCTCTGGGCTGTCCTGAGGGGGAAGAGAAATCGATAAGCTTCTCCCGGTCACCCCCAACCCTGCCGAATTCCTGTCCCCGCGCCCATCGCCGGAATTTTTTATTTTATATAGCCCCCAAGTTTAATTTTTCTGCGAGGAGGACAGCAGGTCAGGGCGTACCGCCGCGGGGGAAGGTGTCCAGGCGGGTAACGCCGTTCGGTGACGCCGCTCCCG
>VWZY01011718.1:302941-349152 GCA_013399075.1 Chloroceryle aenea | reverse complement strand
GGGCACCTCGTCCCGCGCCGGGAGACGGCAGCGCCCGCGCTCGCATCTCCCTTCGCCCTTTATTTCTGCGCGTCGTTGTTTTTCGCCCTGCTGAGGCTGGTTAACCTCTTGCTGCTCTCGGGCGTGCGGAGCCTCCTCTCCGCTAAAACTTGTCTGGCGCGATTCAGTCCCACGGAGAGTTCTGTGAAGTTCCGGGAAGTGCCGAAAAAATACAGGATCTCTTGCTGGCTTCGGGTTGCTTTTCGATTGTATAATTCTGCCAACTAAATCGACTGTTTTCTAGGTGATGAGATTTTTGCTATCGCTTGCCTTTTATGTCTCTTGATTAATAGATCTGCAGTTCCAATCTCGACGACATTCAAAAGTAAAAGATAGGCTCAGGCTAAAAATATACCCTCAAAATAGGTGCGCCTATAGATGACTTTGCATTCGCTCCGGAAAGTAGCCAGGCGTGTATTCCGATCTGTCTGATAAGATTAATAGATTATCAATTCAGAAGGACTGTTGCAATCATCTAGTCTGACCTCTTCGTAACGTAGCCATAGGACCTTTTTTTGTTGTTTCTCTGTGTTTGAAACTAGAGCTTGCGTTTTAGAAGATGCCGTTAAAAATTTCCAGTGAGACAAAACTCAGCACAATAAAGTATAGAAATTACTGGTTTGTATTTTGTTTCTTATTTCTGGTCTGAAGAGGGCTACCTTTAGTTTCTAGTCACTGAATCTTGCTGTAGTCTCATCCACGCTGAAAGTCCCATTATGTGTTTCTAAGTATGAATTATTACGAATTTGTATTATTTACTGGCTTTATGTTCTTTTTTTTAAAAATATATTTATTTAAGAAAAATTTCTGAGGCTTGTTGCTGGGCTTTCTTTTTTTATATTGTTTGTTTGTTTTGATTTTTTTTTTTTTAACTGATTCAGTTTTCTCCTGGATCCTCTCCAGTTTATTGTCACTCTTCCTGAATTGTGGACATTGCTTTTTAGAAACAATTCAGTCAATGTTAAGTAAGAAGATAGCAGAACCTCCTTGAGATGTCAGGCTCTAGATTCCTTGTTTCACAGAGTTGCAGGGAGGGTTAGGTTTTTTTTGGCCAAAACCTTGCCCCGTGAAGCCACATTTAGCCAGGTTCTCTGCAGAGTTCCCTACATGGCAAAGTAAGGTCTCCTACTGTTCTTTCTGATCTTTCTTCCTAATTGTTGAGCTACTTTTGGTCACGTTGCTATGTTGATTTCAGTGGAAGTCAAGTGACGTGTCCTTTCTATATTGCTTTTGCCAATTTTCATCATCTGTTGAGGGTCATGCCATTTATTCCATGAGGAAAGCTTAGATTTTCCAGGTCATTTAAGAATATGTAGTGCAGGAGCAAGAGTGGATCCTTCTGGGATCTTAGAAAAAACACAACTGCTTGATGATTATTTTCTATATTTAAAAAAAAAAAATCCCCTGTTTTCAAAACATAACTTTAATAGCTGCTCTGTTAATGCAATATTCATTGTATATTTTGGGAGTTCCTTAATGGAAATGGTGCAGAGAACAGTCCCAAGACAAATACCATGCAGAAGCTCTTTGGATCAGTGCCTTTCCATTCAAATTGTTAATCAAAAAAATCAAATTAGTATTACTGATTATTCTTGATATTACAATATTGATGCTGTGCTTCAGGAAGCAATGTCAAGAAGACCTTGCTTTCAGTTCTTCAAAGATTCATCTCAAAGCTTTGTAGATTTTAAATGGGTTGACTGGATTTATTTTTTTTTAAACTGTAGTAAGGGCAGGGAAAGTACTGTGAATAATGTTTTCTGATTGAAGTTCTCCTGTACTGGGTTACTGGAGTTCACAGCATTTTAGTAAGAATTGATATATCCTGTCTTCAGCAAGATCTAAAGATTTGAACCGTGTTGGAGTGGTTCCTCTACCACTGACATTTGTCTTTGGATGGAGCCATTTGCTGGGGAACTGGGACGCGAGAGTCACTGCCAGGGCTTGTACCAGCCCGGAAGCAAGTCGTGAAGGTATAGATGTACTGTAAGGGAATATGCTGTCAATGTTCTCCACTTGTGTTACAGATCACTTCACATTTTTCAAAATACTGGTTTTGATTGCGGGTGACAGGTAGTCATCTGAACAGCTGAAGCTGCATTAGCCTGATGTTGAATTAAAAAAATGTGTGTCATGTTCATCTGCTACTTGCTTGAAAGAATTCAGCCTTTAGGTCATATAGATAACAATATTTCATTCAAAGTTAATTTCATATTCAGCTTTTGCAGGCTGTGTCGTGGCAGGCTATGTTCCATTTATGTGGAGAGCCATGTTCCCAGTCTCAGCTCATCAAAATGATTTCTCCTCCCTACAAGCACTGCTCCTGTCTTCCTGCGCTTAACTTCAGCCATCTGGTTTTTATCCTCCTGCTTATTTCTTGCAGGCACTGTTTTGTCTGTGCAATGGCACTATTCTTATCAACTGAAAGGAAATGTGTGGAGAAGTATTATAAGGACATTGCTACCAGGCCTGCTGTGACATAACTTTTCCCATGGAATAAGAGAAGATAGTGAAACGGGACAGGAGCTGATGGAAATCACTTGAATCACTGCTTTAGCTGAACAGAGATCACTCCCACTGCAAAATGCACTTGGACACTGAAACCATGGCAGCCTCATAGCATGGGCCTGAAAGGGGTGCTTCTGTCCTCTGTCTTCTCCTTAACCCTCCCACCTCTTATATAGGCTGTCGGCATCCTGAAGGAATTTCTGATGGTTGTATGGGCCTGCAGACCTTTCCCTGTAGCTGTTAGAAAACCTTCTGTGTTGAAACTCTCCTTTTGTGGCACAGCCTACAGCTCATCCTGTAGTGGATAGCAGATAACATCTATCACGCTTGTTACTTGCTTGAGAAAAACATAGTTTTCAGAAAACAGGTGAACATGTAGTAGTTTGAGAGACTGTTGTAAACGTTTGGAAGTAGAAATGGAGATGGGTGATAATGGCTGAGGTTTCTGTTTGAGTGTATGTCTGACGCTGGGGTACTCCCTGAGGTTTCATTCAGAGAAGGGTTTTTACTGGGGGAGGGACCTTGCTGTTCTTATTTGGTTTTTACCAAGACTCAAATCTGCTGTATATGTTTGAGTGTCAGTCACAATTATTATGTTGTTTCTCTGTGCCTGGTAGTCTTTGTCCATCTCTGACCTATCCAAACAAATGTAATTGAATTCAGTATGATTCTGTACAATAGGTAACACTGATGTTTGGTTAGTGGGGCCTATATTTATGGCAGGTAATCTAAGATAAGAAGTTAGTTGCAGTGATGGTTCATATGCAAAATTACTTAAGTGGGAGATAAACGGTTAGGATGATTTTTTAACATGTGTTTTTGCATAGCTGTCAAACTCATGCTTATTGTAACAACTGTATGGGATAGAGTTAAAGCTCAATTTTAAATTCTAGTGGATTTTTGTGTATCTATAGAAACTCTAAAAGTACAGATAGTGTGTTTTAGAAAATCATAGAACATTTTCTTTCGTCAGATGAAATTGTTCTGAGAGGTAAAGCCAATGTGTGTTATACACATTTCCTACAAAAAGTTCCCTATGGCATAGTATTTCAAATGTTGATGGGTAAAGCTCTTAAACTGTGAATATATTTAGAACATTTCCTATTAAAAGGCACAGAAGGATTAAATAAACTTGATAAATGTATAAAAAGATAGGTCACTTTAATATCTTGCCAAATTTTCTGCTGTAGTTTATATCTGCAACATTTATACATATGCAGTAAACCCCAGCTATACCATGGTGTGGCATGGGTACCTTACAGGGACTTGCTAGCTTTTGTCAGTTGTATTTTCTTTTTTTTTTTTTTAAACTTTCTTGTTTTAACCTGCGTTCAGTATACACTGAAATAACAGCTGTGAGGAGGTCAGAGGTTGACTGCACAGGGAGGCTGAACACATTCTTGCTGTATGCCCCATGGCTTTTCATAGATGCAGATGTATGGTCATCTTGTAAAACCTTTGCTGAAGTTCAAAATGAGCCAGCTAGGTCTGTTTGGAACTACTTGCTGCTTACCTGTCTAAGACAACAACAACTTTATGTGAAACGTTGCAAGTGTTTTATGTCACTTTGCTGCAGTGAGAAATGGTGACATAGAACAGTGCAGAAGGAACAAGTTGAAACTTAGTCTGAGGGTGCAGCCATATGAGATGGCTGAACTCTGCTCAGGCTCACTGCTGCTGAAAGGGACTCCCTTCCTCCTCCCTTGCACTGGCTCTGGTGTTTCTGCAGCTGCACAGGGAGCCAGTCTGATCTGTTAACTCATGGGAAAACTGTCCTGCCCGAGAAGGTGGATTGCGTTCTCCTGAGCTGGATAGCTGCGCCGATGTTTGGAATCCAGAGGTGGCACCAGGGAATGAGCAGGGGGCAGAGCTGTGAGGAGTGAGCTTTGTGGCCTCATCGGCGATTTTGCCCTGTGCTTCTGGGCATCTTTTAGATGGGCACAGCCTTGCCATGTCACTGTCTTCAATGAGCATCCCACCCAAACTCTACTACCTGTCTCCCTCCCAGGAGCTCTGTGTCCGTGTCAGCCAAGTGCTCGACCTCTCTTGAGATTGCTTAGAACGATATTTCAGAGGTGAGCCCTTTCCCATGGAGCCAACAACTTCAACACAGGTCACCGAATATGTTGTTCTGAAAGAAAGGAGTTTTGTATTCTTCCACCTATGCAAAAAGTCTTTTAGTCCCATATGCGTATTTTATCTTTCATCCTGTTAACTTTAGCTGCAAGCGTTTATACTGCCAGAGAAAAAACCTTTTCCCTTTGTTTCTTCTGTACTTTTGCCCACCTTTTATTTTTTTCTTGGAGATGCTGTTGATTCTGGCATGATGTTGTCATAGGAAGTAGGTTGTTTTTATAAAAATCTTTCTTCCCATCAGGAAAAAAGCACCTATGACTGGATTATATTCATTCTAAACAATACTAGAGCTCTTATAGAGTGGGTGTATTTTCCTTGGATTTTTTTACTTGTCTTTTGTCAAAGCATTCACAAATTTGCATGTCAAATAGTTATTTTGTATGATAAGTGCCTATTCCATACATTAAAGAAAAAAAACCCAAAACCCTCAAACAAAAAACCAGTTAAAAGGCAGCACATTAATAGTCCCTCTTCAGACCTTGCTTAGCAGCCTCTTGTGACAAAAATAAATCCGAGCAGCATGAAGAGCTCAGTCTTCTCAGTGAGACATTTCTTGCTGTACCATGCAAGTGACAGAGAAAGGAAAATTCTTAGAATTTTTAAGCAAAGAGAAATAATGTGCTCAGAGAGGATGAAACTCTTAATAATTAAGTCCTAGATCTACTTACGTCACTGGACAGACTTTATAGTTCTGGGTTTATTTCTGTTATTCTGTGTCACCTCTCATTACTCTGAACAGACTATTGAGGATGAACAGACACTTGGAGTGAGAGTATCCCTAGAACCTCTCGGGCCATGGATTACAATAAATAGTGGCAAGAAACTTTTATTCCTGAATCCCTGCATACTTCAAGTTTCTTACTCCAAAACAATCAGCAAGAACCTACCTATGTTGAGACAAGCTTTTTTTTGCCCATATTGCTTTTCTTGTTTTTCATCTTCCTTCTACATGCCTACCTCTGTTGCTCGCTTAGGACTTGTCGGAGTGTAACCAATTACACTCAGCAGCAAGAAGGCACCCGTAGGCATACTTATCTTTGGGTAATAGTATTTACATAGGAGGATACTAGGAAACATTTATTCTTAATAACTCTCTATAAATTATACTTGATGCTGTCATACATCTAGATTCCAATGGAGATAGCCCGCTCTTTCACCTGGCAGTGTTGACTGAGAAGAGTTTGAGGGCTCTAGCCCTTTGTCTAGCGCTACCAAATGATGTCTGGCGATTTGTTCTGAAAGCTTTTGGACATCCAGAACATGCCAGACAACTGGCCACTGCTGCATGGAGTGAGTGTGATCGGGCTGGTGTTTCGTGGCGATGCCGACTGTACCAGCGTGTGCTGTGCGTTCCGCGTTGCACTTTCTGACCAGGAAATCCCTTTCAGAAATATGGCAGCTTAGTGTTTTCACACCACATCCTGTTTACTTTCTCTCTTCTCCGTGTCAAAAATTCCAGTGCTAGACAGGGAATTAATTCTTCAATTCCTATGTTTTTCCCTTTTCATTATTCTCTACCAAGCCTGCCAGGAATAGGATTGCTAATAGGTTTTTCTTGATTGTGAAGATCTGCTAATTTCCTATACAAAGGGTGATCCTAGAAAACTAACTCCTTGGGACTCTCAACAGCCACCTTCAGTTGTTGCTGGAGCTGGTGACCTGGAGATTACTGGTAGTCTGTGTCACTGAAGAGAGCTGGGATTTTCTTTTCTCCTTTAAAAAACTCCTTAGTTGAAGAATAACGTCCTGTTACTCTCTTTAAAAGAGAAAACAAGTTTTTCACCAATTAAGGGAATTTGTGCATGTGTGTGTACTGTTTTGATCTCATTAATACTTGGGGTTTTGTTCAGACATCTGCTTGAAAGTCAGGAAATCCCAAATCAATACTGGAGGCGTGTTTAAGGAATTTGTTTTATATAATAAAGTTTTTCCTATCTAAATAAATGCCATGTAGCTGTAGCTGGTTTTCCACAGTTCTGAACAGTGCATGCTTTCTAGCTGAAGCATACACAAGCAACAGTCTATGGTGTTTTCAGTTGAGTAGCAGTGGCTGGTGACAATGTGGTAGCCAGGGTCCTCTTCACAAGGTTAGAAATCTAAATTTAAATCTGTTTGGGATGAAAAGCTAAACTGGAGAACTATGCTGATATTCCTTATGCAGTTAGGTAGTCACACTCTGGGATGTTTAATGGAAAGGATTCTTGCTGCTGCGTTTTACGATGAACTGTGTGTTGTTAGTAAGTTAGATCTTTCCTGGGCACTCCTCCTAAATTGGAATAGATGTGCTGTTAATGATAGGGATGCTTTTTTATTAAATTTGAAGGATTCAATCCGAAGAAGCTCCTCATAGTGTGCTGTGGGACAGGGAAAAGGTTGTACCAGACATTGCAGATGTGCTGGAAGGCTTAAAGCCTATTTAATGGCCTTGGATTGTAGGCTGTATGGCTAACCAAGGATAGTAAGGTTTGTGGTCTTGGGTGTAGTAGGCAGTGAGTAGATGCCTTGATTCTGTGCAAGTTCTGCAGTTGTGGGCTGTGAAGCTGCTGATCCTCACTGTGGTTCAGTATGTTGTGCACTGACCTCTTAGAAATTGTAGCTTCATGAAACCTTGAGAAACTGACTGCTATTTCAGAACCGAGTGTTTGAAACTGTTGAGAGGGCTGTAAATCTGAGTGGGTAAGTGTTTGTGCCTCAGTTTCCCTAGATTAAAGGTGAAGATATTTATGAGTTATGGAACTATGAAGTGCTTGGAGATCTGGTAATGAAAGGTGTTACCTAAGGTGGCTCTGTCAGTCAATAGGTTGTATGTATTTACACCTTTTACTGCTTCTGTGACGAATGTCTCAACTTCAGAGTCATCTTCTCCATATAATTGGCAAATAAAGGGCTTATTAAGAAATGAGCTGCAAGCGATTTCTATAGTACATTTCTATAGTACACCAAAGGTAATATTCAAACTTGCTACAAAATGTGACACTGTAATAACAGTGGGAGGATAAGGGTTGAAAAGCATTCCAATAGCTGAAATGAATTGTATTTCTAATAAGGCACCGACGTGGCTAAGCCACATCTTGAGATAATGCTCTATTGAGTTTTATATTTTGAAATAAAATTTTATTATTAAAAGTAATGAAATCTTTTTGTGTGTATCTCAGCCAACCATAATAGAGGCTTATGCTGTGTGCTCAACCATTAGTACTGTAATGATCTTGAGAAGAGTTTTGATTATCTCAGAGTACGCTTTTGACAACAGAATGGCATCACATATTGGAGAAAAAGTGTTAGATTCCCATTACCATATGTTACAAAAATCTTTTGGAATTGTGAGTTAAGCTCTGTAGGTGAGAAGTATCTTTAATTTAAAAAATCACAGCTATTATCTCCATGTTGGGTAAAGAGAAAGTTCTTTCATAGAGAAGAGGATAAATAAATGTAGTGACAAAATAATCCAGTGCCTTAAAAAGCAAGAAAAGAAGATTACAGTTCTTTCCGTGGTGTAAAGTACACAGACCGTAATGGGTACTCATTTTTCTGCAGGGAGCAGTAGTGTAGAAGCTGCCAGGGAGGATGTGTGAACCCCAAAATATTGCTTGGCAAATGATTGTTGACACTGCACTATAATATAAATTGGAGGGTGAATGCAGGCCTGTAAGTGTCTTGTTTAGATGTGGGGAGTGATGGTACTGAGTTAATAAGGACATCGAAGTTAGGTTTCAGTATTCAGAGCAGGAAGACTGCAAGCTCCTTTCCAGACCTTGACATTTTAGAAAGTGCATCAGGTCCTCAAAACTGGCATTATTATAGATTTGTTTAGGCAGGCTGTAGCCCCACTGCCGGAGAAAAGGGCAGGGAGGAAGTGGGTAAGCTGTAAAAAGCTTCTTAACTAGTACAACACTCTGTGGTCAGTTTTATTTGCAATGTTCAGATCTAAAGGTGGTACTCATTTTTTCCCATGGGATGTATTGTGTAATTGATACTAACAGACTCCTCCAGAATGCCCATCTGTAACAGAAACCTGCCGTGGTGCTGCTGGCCCCACTCGCCCTGGTGGTACTGGCCAGAGGGGCTGCAGGGGTGAGTGAGGGGCTGCTGCTCACCCTCAGCCCCACAGCTCTGCTGCTGGGCACATGGCAGGGAGCCTGAAAAACATGGATGCTACCCCAGCTTCTGGCTTCTGGCGGTGGACTGGGAGTTTTGGACTTTCTTATTAAAGGAGTTTCAAGTAGTTCATATTTAGAATTTTAATTCTAAATTTTAAATGCCTTTGACAGTTTTTGCTTTTCGTAATGCATCTGATTTTTGCAAACTGCAGAAAGTAAGTTTGGTTAGCTTATCAAGAGTTTTTGTCAAAGCCAGAGGTAGTAGCAGTATTCTGATTAACAAAGTTCTTTCTTTTTTCTTTTTTTTCCTGTAACTGTACTGCATTTCAACTGTAGATAATCACATCAAAAGATAATGTAGATTGTATACCTTAAAAAATCAGAGCATGAAGTAGTTTGACCAGTCCTTCCATAGTAACTGCAGTTGAAGTTTATAAATAGCTGATGAATATCTGAATATTAGTTTTCACATACATTGTTTCAAGACAAAGCTTAACTGATTTTTATGAAAACAGAATTATAATTGTCTTTGTTATTAAGAACTCCACAGGTTACTTAATCAGACAAGCCAGCACTTGCATCAGGTATTGAAGTACCAGACTATTTTGGCTTTCCTGAAGTGGTTTGGGGGTTCTTATTTTTCAAAGGATCAGGCATAGAGTTCAGGCACATTAACATGGGAATAAAAGGGAGATGGACCTTTTCTGCCATAAAATCTTTTCCTTAAGATATGTCGTGTATAAAGAATCGGATAGAGTCACAGAAACAGTGTGAACTCTTGCTCATTCAGGCAGTTCCCTGCAATTATTAACCTGAAATTAGATTTCTTAGAAGCTTCTATCTCATCTCCTTGAAAGCAAGGAAGTGAATGAGTGTTTTCTGTCACATGTAACTCAAGGCAGTCTTTGGTCCACACAGTGTCAGTCTAAGCCATGCTCTGGGTGGCTCTGCATATGCACTGAAGTGGGGAAATTATAAATTCATCTTCAGTGAAAGAGTGAAGGGTGATTGTCTCTGTATGTTATGATTTGATATATTTTACAGTGAATATGTAATCTGTAATTATGTTAAAGGGGAAGAATGTGATGTCTCAGACAGTTGAAATTGTCAATAAAATACTGCTCTTCTGTGTTTTACTGAAATACCATAGTACTAGAGTCTGGTTCTGTAGTTTCCATCTTTCTAAAAGTCATCTTCTATCTTGAATAATAATATCATTAGATAGTAATACTTAACAATATTGATATCTGTTTATTTTTAATGTGGTAATTCAAAACCAGACCAGGCAAATGCAAGATATATGCCATTCCTGAAGGAACATTCTGTGTACTTCTAAAGATGTATTAATTTTTGAGGTGCTTTTCTTCTAATTTCTCAGTGGTGGACTTAATTTTTCAAGTAGTGGATTATTTTCTTCTTTTGTCTTGTGGCTACTGTAACTGTTCTAGAGTGTTAACTATTCTTTCTCTTTGTGCAAATGTCAGTTGAATCTTCAAGTGCTAAGGATTGTCTTGTCTTAGATCATCTAATGAGAGGAATTAGATACATGGAATAGAATGGTTTCCATTTTTTTCCTGAACCTGCCAACATTTGCAATCTTTGAAACAATTTTGTTCTTGCAGTATGCCTGTTTTGGTTTTTATTAGTATGTCTTGAGGCTGGGAAATAGAGATGAAAAATCACAGGTTGTATATATGCACCTCTAAATAAATATTTTGCACTGAAATGAGTCTCTGGGCTGAGTTTGTTTTCTGTAACATTGTCTCTTTGTATGGGGTTTGCTTATAAACTTTGAGAAGTGTGTTGGCTGGCCCATTGGACAGGAGTGGTTTCATGTTATTAACAGCATTAAACTAATTTAAGTAGCATCTTTCTAGGCAAATCCCTCCATCCTGATTTTTTTCAGAGTAATTTCTTTTTTAAAAATAAATGATCAAACTCATTTTAGGATTAAATATGTCTGCCTATAACAGTGCTTTTAAAGTTTCAGTTTTATTCTCAGCTGCAGATAAACCCTGGATGCCAAGTTACGTTCTAGCTGAACTGTAGCAAGCGGCGGTGATCTCGGTGGCTGTCAGAAGGTCAGCTGAAGCACGTGCTGGCTAAAAGGCCCCGTACCCTCCATTAGACCTGTTTTAACTTGAAGTAATGTTTCCAAGTAATACTCTTACATTCTGTCTCCATGAGATTTTGTGAATAAATAAGCAAAAAAAAATCTTTGAGCAAAAAACCCACTAAATACTGTATCTAATATTGACACAATTCTCAATATGAACCTCCCGACAGGTAATGCAAGCTGGAATGGTATTTTACATGTTTGATATACAGTGGACAAAAAGAGGTGTAAGCTGCATATTAGTTTATATATTTTTAAGTTTAGAAGAAGTAATTTTTGTATTTGGAAATGTATTTGTCATTGTTGTGGTGGTTGGATCTGGAGTGATTTTGCTGTGGCCTCTGACTGGAATGGCTGCGGCATGGCTAAGGAGCTGGGTGAAGAGACTCCGCTGACAAGTGTCTGAGCACTGGGGTGGAGGGGGGCAAATTCAGTAGCATTTCCCTTATTTCACATGTATCTCAAGTCAGATAAATGCCAACTGTGAGTTTTAAATAGTATTCTTGTCAGTACGATGCTATCACTGTATTTGTAATCTCCGGTTTGGTTTAGAAGTGGACCGTATGGCTAGTCACCTTCTTGAAAACATGCTCCTCTTGCTTTCAGTAAACAGGCTGCCCAGGGATAAAATCAAATAATGTCCCTCATCTACCTCAAATCTGATCACTTGAATGGTGTGTGCTGGGTTGTTCCCTTCTGTTTTGTCGAATCTGGTTGGTTTGGATCTCAGACTTGTTGGTCCGTGCTGGTTGGGGTGCTGAGGCTTCCCCCCTCAGGGCGCAGGACCATCTCCGTTCTCCTGCCCTCAGGAGTTTCCTGTGCAACCGCTTGTCTTGGAGGTGTCTGGTTTCACTTTGAGCACAGCACTCTTTGAATACTTTGAAAATTCTCTGCGATTTAATGTGGTTTTTTAGCAATTTTCCTTTAGATCAGAGGCAGAAGTTACGAGTGCCTAAGAACAAAAGAACAAGGTACTGCACCCCGAACTATCCTTTGCTGCTTAAAAGTCCGTTCTTCACGTAGGCATTATAGGTTTCTCTAGAGTTTGAATAATTGCTGTTAATAAGCTTATATAAAAAAACCCCAAACCTTAAAAACAAAGTAGAAAGATGAAAATGCCCTCCTTCAATGTCAGTGGTACTTTTTGTGTCACGCAAACAAAGATACCTGTTTAATGTGGTTTTGTTTCTGTATTTCGTCTGTATGAATGCCTAGGAGAGCAAGATTATTTGAAGAAAATGAGAGAATTAAAAATAAAAAATTACTTGTATGTCCAGTGCTTATTGCAACTAAATTTTGTTTTGTTGTAAAAGTGATTCTTCCATTTGAGTTTGAAGTTAAGAATCACATCTATCACTTGTGTAAAGTGCAAAGCAGGTAGTTGTGTTGGCAGGTGAGGAGGGTGGAGAGTGCAATAACCCAATAACCTTTAGCAGTTGGAGACCTAAATTCATATGAATTACATTGAAGAATGGTGTGGAAGTAAACTATCATAAGAATAGCAATATAAGCATTGAGGCATCTTAGTAACAATTATGTGCTATACATTTTCTTCCAGAAAATTTACTGGAGAGGTAATAATAGTCTATTCGTCCAACTGATCTAGATGGAAAAAAACCCAAACCAAACCCAGTTTAATATTTGAGTCATTTCACTTTTATTGTCATGAGGTTTTTTTGGTAGCATTATTACAGCTGTGACAAATAATGATGGCTCTTTATAGGACATATCTGTAAGGACACTTGAATATTATATTACAACTGAATGGATCTTTTAAATGAAAAATACTTGACGGGGACCTATTTTTCAAATTTGTATGTCAAATTTGTATTGCTTTCTAGTAGTAATTACTCCACTGCACAGTTAATGAGACCAGTAGAAGTGAGAAATCACTGTGATCTCCCAGTGGTAAGGGGGAAGTGTTTTTGGAGCACTATATAGCTAATAGATAACAAATACCAAAGTACCAAGTAATGTCAGTGTTTCTCCAGTAACTAATTCAACATTTCAGTGCAAGTGAGAACTTGTGGAATTTAAACAAACTTTGAAGTCAGAGTACAAAAGGCTAGATAGCCATAATGTTATTTTCCATGCTTAATGTATTTTTGATATGCGAATTACATGCTGTATGAGTTTGTCTGTTTGAACCCTAATTTTATGAAAAGAAACCCTCAGGCGGTAATCTTTCAGATTGCTGTGCCTGTGTTTAGGATCAGGTTATGTAAACTGAAGGCATATATGCAGGGTTTTTTGAGATAAGAATCTACATTCCAGCAACCAGTAATTATACAATAAACAATTAACTGTTCTAATAAATACAATGTTTTTATTGAAAGACAGATTCCTTTTTGAGGTTGCGGTTGCATTAACCATGGCCTGGGAGTTTGTATTAAAAAAGAAAGGCATCATACATTTTGAGTGTTCTTGGGATGCTCGTAATTACTAGAATTTTGAGACGCTAGTAATTAAAAAGGTTCTTGAGATCCTAAGTCTAGAGGTTATTCTGTACCCCGCTGTTAATTCCAGCCTCCTCTGTGTTACAAAGTCTCTGCATGGTAATTATTGCTGTGCCTAGACAGTGAGTGCAACTGAGAAAAGTAGTACCTGAGATTCTTTGTTTTTTCAAAGGACTGTAGTTCTTTCTTTAGGCTTGTGCACTTAGTCTGGCACAGTGTCTGTAAGCATTGCTCTGCTATAAGAAACCAAAACAGAAAATATATCCCCTGTTAGGGTATCTCAGGCACAGAAGATAATCTAGAAGCCTAAAATACTGTGTCCCTTACAGACAGGCTGTTGCTAGTTCATAATGTGTGGAAGTCACAGTGCTCTTACAGGTTCATCAGATCTCCCCTGCCTCCTCATGTCATGTTAATGAAAATGAAGAAAATCCAGTAGTGTTGCCAATTTTTACATTATTTGGTGACTTCTCTGAAAGTTTCCCATGATGTCATGATTCCTGGCATCAAGTGTTCAGTTTTTTTCCTTATGCAGAGTAGCTGCTGCCCCCTCATCCCAGGGGATGAAAGAGGATAAGGGAAGTCTCCCTTACAGCAGTCAGCAGGGAAGGCTGTGGGTTTTGCCATTTGGGGTATTTTGGCATCTGTTTACAATTGAATTTTGAATTTAAAGCAGTCTCACATGTGCACTGGAGTAAGTAGTGACTACCTATAAATTCAACAGCCAAAAGGCAAGAAGAGAAGAAGATAAATGGCTATTCAGTCTTACAGGCTTTTGTTTATCCTGTATAGCAGGTGCTGTACAGAGCTGAATCTGTGGACGCTTGAAAGTGTTGAAATTTTGTTTTGCTTCCCCCTCCTTTTTCTGCCTCTTAAGCTGGAAATCATTAGGACTTTTCGGAGGTTCATAATATTGCTTGGTGTCTAGAGTGCATTTCTTTATGTTCTGTATTACTGCTTTTGCATGGACCTAGACAGTGTATATTTTTAGTTTGCTTCCATTAAGTCTGATTAAAGCACCATGTTAATTTAGATTACTCATTTCAAAAAGATAAATAAAAACTGTGGTTCATTAACTTACATTTACTGCCAAGAGATCTGAAGACTCAGATTTGTTACTTAGTAGTGCTCTCACTCAATTTTAGTAGAATCATACCAAAATTAACAAAATCATTAAAAAAAAACCAACTACCATTCCTGCAGCTTCCTAGTCACTCAGTCCTTTGTATTAAATGTGGTCCTGTGGGATCAGAAGTGGAAGTTTCAGTGCACATACATTTGTAGTCATCTGCTTTGCAGGCTTTACATCCGTAAATCATTACAAAGTGTCCATCCAGTATTTCTTAGCTTTAAATAAGAAAAAACTGTGTCTTTCTGACCTAGTCCTTTGTAGACTTTTCCATGATCAGTTTCGACTTTTTATGTTGTGTGGTTCTTTTGTTGTTGTTTTGGTTTGGTTTTCCCCCACTTCGACTCATTAGGTTTTGTAGTACTGTTTTTATCTGCTTAGCATTTTTAGTGATGCCCTAGCAGAACCACATGTCTCTTGGGCTTGTGTTCTCTTCTGTTTCTGTAACTTCTTGGCTTGTGGTTGGGATTTCATAGTTGTGCTGTGTTTCTGTAGCTATATATTTTTGTTAATAATGTTTAATTTCTTCCTTAGCTTAAGCTATGGAGGAGGACATTCATCCCATTCAGAAACAGATCTTCACAGACAGACATACACAGCTTCTCATCAGCTTCCTGGATACTCTACTACACACCATCCTACTGGTAACTGTCTGTATCATGAGATTGCAGTTTAATTAGCTAAAGAAAAAAACCCAAACCTATTACATAGTTCAGACTTGTGTTGATGAATTCTATAATTGGAGGGAGTTTGTCATGCCAGTGGTTCTGAAAGAAACTGCATTTGTTCTTTAAAATACCACTTTTTCTGCACGTGGCCCATGCATAAGGGCCAAATGTTAAGTATGCCTCAAAAGCCAATTCCTTTAGACTAAAGCAGATAGCAAAACTACTGCAGGTTGGAATACGCTGTCGCTAGTACTTACATGTGCAAACTTAGACGTAGTGCTGGGGGAAAGTTAACATTTATGTTAAATATAGTAGCAGATTAGGCTGTGTTGCATCTGCATCAGGATCTGCCTGTGATCCTCATGATATCCCGTTCCCATGTCTGGAGAAGATGAGGCATGACTTCTTCATGCTCATTTGCAACGCAGTTTCTAAGGAAAGATATTCGAGGTCATTTGCTGGCTGGAATCTTGGCAAGGTCCTTGGTCGGGACAGTGGAGGGTCACAACTGCAGGGCAGTTTCATGGTGCAGACCCTGCAGTCATGTCATAATCTCAGTTACTCAAAACTCTGTGTCTCCAGTGTTTCCCATTGAGCTCCCTGCCATCGAAAGGTATGAGCAACAGGGAGCTCACAAAGATGTTTGTTGAAAAATGGAATGCTGACAACACTCCTTTTCTTGTGCCAGCCTGACAGAGAAGTCCAAACTGTTACAAGCTAGCCCATGTGAGAAAAGGTTGAGACATCGAACGTGTTTCAGAAGGAATTCTGAATGTTTAAACAGTTTGTGTAAAGAAAAGGAACTCTGAATCCTCAGATGTAGGGAGAATGTTACTGGTGTACCTAAATATTGGCTTTAAGCATCATATTTGACATACATTTAGTAACAGATAAACTGCATACTCAACTTCCAGTTTATATAGTTACAACACTGCAAACCAGGTAAACACTGAAAAATTGATGTGCTTTAGTCATGCTAATGTTTCACAGCTTAATTCTAGTGAATTATGAATGTATATTCTTGTTATTTGATTGAGCTTCATGTAAGTTCATCTGAATTGTTTGTTTTGTTTTATTTCCCTCCACCCTCATCTAGGTCTTTCAGGAATATTTGATACCAGTATGCACAGTGCTGGAAGTAACACTAAGGAAACCTCTTCTGTTATGAATTTTCTCTCTGCTATTGAGTCTCGTACCGCTCAGGCAGTCTCTTCAGGATCTACCCTTTTACCACAATTCAGGGCTCCTTCCTGGCAGACAGGTGAAAACATTTCTCTTGAAATAACATTTTGTCATGATTCTATGGAATGTTTGGGAAAATTTGAAACAAAAATATCTCAATTCTTTTGTAATACTGTGTGTCTTCTACCTCTTTTCCATCTCAGTATTTAAAAATCTCAAAATCAATGAAATTGTATTGGCAGAAGAATTATATTAAAGGAATAATTTTATGAACAGAAGTTGTTATTGTTTAGAAAGAGTTTAGATATATAGGGTATTATTTTGCTTAATGAGTCAAATTTATTCTCCAACTTTGTTTGGAATTAGTCTCACTAACACCATAAGCAAATTCAGGTAGATCTAGCAGATCTCTCGTTCTCGTTCCCTGTCATAGTTGTTCTTCTGTGCTATTACTACTAAAAGTCTATGGATAACTTTAGCCCCTTTGTACACAGAAGTAACGAGCAAGTTGTTCTCAAAAAGAAGGTCTGGGCTGCATGTTGCATGGAAATAAATGATCTAATCTATAAGTAAACAAACTTGCTGTCTTTTTTGGCAGTCTGACTTTCTATAAACCTCGCCCATTTGTCAAGCCTGTGCAGAGCAGGAAACTTTGCATATTTTGAGCTTGCTATAGACAGCCACACCAAGAGAAGTATTGCTACTGCATCTGAGGGTAGCTTCAAGGTTACGGTTAATCTTACGTAGTTATTATGTGGCCTTGCGGTGAATCTGATCTAGTTACTGATCTGACAGCAAACATTTGGGAGGTTGTCTTTTTCCTTTGTTGGGATAGTTCTCCAGCATATCAGCAAGCTGATCTGTGTTTCTGTTCAGCTGTTTGATTGCTGGTTCTGATTTAGGGAGGAGGCATAAGGTAGGAAGAGGGAAGAGTTGAACAATCCTTTTGTTGACAGTTTGCACTTAGTCTGTTGAGTGTAATGTGCAGCTGCATTCTGTGAAGAGCTACTCAAAAAGCTGAGAAGTGAAAGCATGCCTTTTTATTCACCACGGACAAAAGGAGATATGTGGGAGCACAGATGAAGGTGCACACTGTTAGTCTGTCAAAAAATCTTAATATGAATCAGTGGTGTTTAGAGTTGTGATGACCCATCCTCACATCAGATTGCCAGCTGGGAAGAAATCTTTTTTTTCCCCTCTTCTCCCTAGCATTCTCTCCATTGCAGCCTGCCTAACAGAGAACTGTGAAAAGTGGGGAGACGTACTGTGGGTTGGGCTTGATGTTGATACCAGTAATTGAGATACTTTTCAGTACTCATTACTAACAACTCATCTGTAAGCCCATTTTCAATACCTGTTATCTGAGGTTTATGTTGTCCTTTAATGTTTTTGCTGTTTTTCTGTATCCCTCAATCCTCCTGTGCCTTTTGAGAGCTTTGTCTTCCACAAACATTTTGATGAGGGAAAACAAGTGCTCTTGACTCTTCAAGGTGAGGGTTTGTCTTTGGATTTTTCTCCAAACCCTGCAACTGATGATTTGATGGGGATTCTACCAACACTGTGCTTGTTACTGTCCTACCAAGTCTCCTTTGATATGTGGGATCTGTTATTCTGTTATTCTGATTTCTCAGGGTAGTGGGCGCTGTCTGTGCACACAATTTATTACTTTTGCCACATACCTTTTGTCTGCTCCTCTGTGAAAGTAAAATATAGACCCCAGCAGTTGGGCCTTAATAATGCTTCTGTGACTGGCTCTTGCCTGATTTAAGAAACTACCTGTGTCGTAGGAAGGGCTTCTGGTTTATGGAACAGAAGGGAAAAAATACAGGCTAGATAAGAACTGAACATCTTAAGTTAAAATAGGAATACAGTCTCCCCCTTCTGCGATGCTTCTAAATGCCCCTACCTTTGTGTTTGTGGTAGGGATCAATGAAAGAGAACCTGATTGTACATGATGCTGCAGTTTTTTAGAATGGGGGGTGGGGGGAGGGAAGGGCATTTAAACACTGCTTATAATTTCTTACTGAGAAAGCCTTTATTGTTGACTAATGAAAAATACCTTGACATTCCTTCAGTATCACATCTCTTCATATCAGTTTGTTTTGAACTGAAGGGGAGAAACAAAGACTTTCTTTCGCAGTTTCATCTGAAACTTCCAAAGCAATTGTATGATTAAGTTGCAATCTGCTTAAGACGGCTTAATATATTTTAAAAGGAAAATTTACTCTTTTAACCTGAAGTAGTCATCTCAAAAGAATCTTTATTTACTGAGAATTATTTTATTTATTCTTAATTGATCTGAGATTAAAAGCAGTTTTAAGTATCCAAGAAGAACTGAAAAGTTCACATTATACTAGCTGTTTTTAATTTTTTTCTGTTACCCTTGTACATTTCCCAGCTGAAAACGATTCCTTGACAAGAAGTGTAAGCCTCTCTGACATTCAACTTGCTTCCTTTACTCTCATAGCCTTTGGAAATAGTACACAAACTTCATTGGTACCTGCAGTTACAGGGTGAAAAGCCCTGAGCGATATGGATCACTGCTGTATGCCCCAAAGCTTGCAAGGGAGTTTCACACTTGTGTTTCAGTTGGAATAGCATGTTCTGTTGAGAAACCTTGTTTAAGGCAGGATGTCATACCAATGTCCAGATGCAAATAAGTAACATTATACTTTTCAGATGGATAGTTGCACTGCACAGCAGATAGTTGCTGTCTGTGGATATTTTGGACTCTCACTTTAGAAAGCAATACAAATCACATCTATTCTTTGAAAGTCAAAGCCCACCTTTAAGAAACATATTGCAAAGTGTATTGCCTATGTCACTGTAAGCTCTGAAATGTTTCACATAAAGTGAATTATAAAAGTATTGGTGAGGATAAGTGCAGGAGATGGAATTGCTTTTTTTACTATGTATGTATTACGATTGGGTAAGGTGTAATTTTGCCTTTTTACTTTCTATTTAAAGTGTCTTGGGCTTTTGATTGGTTGCCCTGTGCTTCTTTTTAAGCTGAAATAAAAGCTAATAAAGAGCCTTCCTTTTCCAAAAAGAATTAATATTCTACAATTTTTTAATCCACAATTTGCATCTTAAGGCTATGATTTTTTTTTCCTTGGCAATTTACTGTAGGTATGGAATTTTGAGTTCTTAAAAAACCCTGCACTTCCAGTTTGAAAATTACCCACAATAAGTGCCTCCCTTTTTATGTTTTTGTTGAAAAGGGTGGTGGTTCTAAAGAAGGTTGTATCTGTAAATGCTTTAAGATCTTACAATTAAATGAGATAGAGAGATACAGTGTTGTAACTTGTAAAGCTCCCTTATGGTCTTTCTCCTTTCTTGTTTTGTTTTTGTTTTTTTTTTCCAGGTATGCATTCCTCAACAGCCACAGAACTGTTTGTTACTGGAGCTTTGCCAACCTCTGGAACATTTCCACCAACATCTGCTTTATCAGCATATCAGCATCCCAACACTTTCAGCAGTAGAAACTTTGCTACTACTCCTTCTCTTACTCTTCAAGATAGTACTTTCAGTGCAACATCAAATGGTCTTTTAACTACCCATGATCCTTTATTACAGATCAAAACATCACAAGGCACTGTTCCAGCTGCTTTGACATTTGAGCGCCTAGGCAGTTCTGTTTTGAGTACCAGTATACCACCTCAGTCATCAACATATCGTTCTGCTCAAGAGTCTGCACCCCATCTGCTGCAACCTCAATTCAGTTTGTTGCCTTCAACCCTCGGAGGAGCTCAGCAGGTTTCTCAGGCGTATAGCACATCTGTCTTTACTGGTTCCACTGCTTCCATGGACAGAGCACTTCAGCGAGAATGTAGTGTTATTAAACACCATCAGCGGCCTTCAAGTACTCAATCTGTTCAGGCTCAACTGACTGTTTCCCAGCATTCCTTACACAGCTATTTAACAAGTACAAGTGGAGTTAATTTTCAGGATACATCTAGGCACTCGGCATTATCCTGCAGTCCAGTTGGAGATGTTACTCAGGTGAGCAATGGAGGACCACAGCAGAAGACTTCTCAAGTCACAGTGGAACTTGCTCAGTCGTACACATCTGCAATTTCATCACCTGGTTTTCCATCTGCTTCCACAGCAAAAGTGAAAAATTGTTCCATGAAGCAGCCTCCAAGGTCAACAAAGACCCCCAAACCTCAAAGTGTAGCTCCAATTGTGCAGACACAAAGCTATGCCAAAACTGCACAAAACCAGAGCTCTGTCATTACAGGCCAAGCACAGATCTATTCTACAGCACAGCTCCCAAGCCTATTGTCGGTCAGCCAGTCCCAAAACTATGCTTCATCCCAGGCTCAGAATGTGCCACCTGTCAGTCATTCACAGGATTTCTCATCCAGCAAGGTTGAGAAGCTGCCCTCACTGTATAAAACATTGACTTTTTCTGGGCAATCACAAACCATTACTTCTGATAGTCAAAGTCTAAGTTACTCCTCAGAGGAACAGGTATTGACTTCGGTTCCAAATGAGAACTACTCTGGGCAAACAAGGGAACTTTCTTCAGTCAGCCAATCTCAGAGCTACTCTTCTAGTCACTCTCAGGGTTTATCTCCAGTTAGCCAATCCCAAGTTAGTTTTTCATCTCAATCACAAGTTTTATCAGCTGTTAGTCCTTCAGAAAGCTATTCTTCTGGGCAGTCTTTAACATTAACATCACCTTCTCTTTCCTTTAATGCCTCTCCTCGGATACAAACGCTCCAAGCCTCCAGTCCTAATCAGAACTATATTTCTTTACATTCTTCTCAGAACTCTCAGTCACAAGAATCCTCCTCTCCACAGTCTCAAAAGTTTTTGCCATCTGTCCAGTCTCCTCCTTTTGCATCCCCAGCTCATTCGCAGACTTTGCAGAACAACAGGCCCTCCTCAGAAGCAAAGTCATACGTTAAAAGGAAGTCTGACTCTAATTTGTATGCCTCATCAAAACAAGAGGAGGAATTGTCGATGCAGAATATGCAAGCATTGCAACAGCAAGCTGCTCTTGAATCTTCAACTCAGAGGCTAACTGATGAGGAAATCAATGCTCAGGATGCATCCTATAGGGTCTCAAAAGCAGATGACCGATACTCTCAAAGTGTAATCAGAAGTAACTCTCGTCTTGAAGATCAAGTTGTTGGGCTTACTCTTCAAGGAACAAAAAAAGATGAAAGAATGGTCAATTCTGTGGAACAGCTTTCCCAACATATTGGCCACATCACTAGCCTAAGCCATGATATAAAGAAGACAACTAATGTAATGCAAACAACCCAAGTAACTGTGAGTGCTAAAGAACTAAACCAGCAACATTCTCTTATGCATAAGGTACATGAAAATAAAGCTCAAGAACAGCAGGGCCAAGTCATTAGTACACCTTCGCAGGTTCAACCTCATGCTTTAAGGCATGGTCATCAGCTGTGTTTGCCCAGTGCACAGGTACTTCTGGAGTCAGCCTGTGACTTGCAGATTCTTCATCAGTCAATGCTGCAATCGGGTTTAGGACAAGCAAAGGCATCACCACAAGTGCAAAGAATACAGAGTCCTCAACAGGTGACACATCCATTCCTTCAGATGGATGGTCATATTATTCAAAGTAATGGGGGTCATTCTCAGCAACATCTTCATTCTCAGAATGCAGAAGTAATGAAAATGGACATTTCTGAGCCCTCAAAACCACTACAGCAACATTTGACAACGAAAGATCATTTTACTCAGACAAATCAACATGATTCAAAAAATCAGTTTGTTTCTCTTAGTTCAATATGCTTTCCAGAATCTATACTACTTAGTGATGAGAGGAATATATTATCCAATGTAGATGACATCCTAGCAGCAACAGCAGCAGCTTGTGGTGTAACACCATCTGAATTTGCCAAATCAGCTTCTAATGAAGAGGAAATTCAGTCTGTTGAAAATAGCGAGGAGTCTAAAACACAGTTCCGATCGATGGATGTAAGACATGTGTCTTCTGTTTTCAGTGCCTCACCTGGTGTAGTTGGAAAGCCAGCAAGCTTAAGTAATATTTCCCTCAATGGTGGCCAAATGACTATAAATCTTACACCAGTGTCAACAATACAGACAAAAACGGTGAACCTTGATCAGCAACACATTGAAACTGCTGATCAAAATATACCAGCAGGAATGACCTCTCCCACACTTGGTCCTGGTCAAGAAGAGCAAGAACAAAGGGCTATTCCAGTTAAGAAACAGTCTAGCATCAGTCATGAATCTGAAGAAGATAATGATGTTTCTGCTGATGGTACGCTGAATGCAAGAGACACAGAATTTGTTTCAAGTGGTAGGAGTCTAAGTGAAGAAAGTGCTGCTTCAGAGAATGATTTTAGTATGGGTGGTGATGATGGCGCACTAGCAGGTAACCAGTCAAAGGGTCCATTGCAGCCACTACCTGTGCCCCAAAGTGGAGAGGGAACCATTAATAGAACTGAAGAAGAATGCCAAGATGTAAACCAAGGGAGCCTTCAGAAGAAAAAAAGCAAAGGAAAAAGCCAAAACAAGAATGCTGCAGAAGATGACAGTGCAATTCAGAAACAGGTAAAAAGAAGTGGACAGTGTAAACGTCAAAATTCGAGAGGAAATGACTCATGTTTGACATACTCTTCTCCTGTTTCTGAAAGTTGTTATGATACTTACCAGCATCAGGAAAGAATGAGGCAGAAAATCAAAGAAGTTGAGGAAAAACAGCCTGAAGTCAAAACAGGATTCATTGCATCTTTTTTAGACTTTCTAAAGTCTGGGCCTAGGCAGCAGTTTTCAGCTCCAGCTGTACGAATGCCCAACAGGACTAGACGACCAGTTACCCAAATAGTTCGCGCCCCGTGCCTACAGTCCTCTGCAAAGCCTCAGCCAGCAGCAGCACCTGTAGCTGCTGAGGTTAGTGAAGAAAGTCCAACCAAAAAAGCTGATGATGAACTTAAGAAAAATTTAGAAGCATTGCCTTCATTTTCTTCTGATGAAGATGATTCTGTGGGAGGTAACCATGATCTTCAGAAGAGCATCTCTACTGCATTGTCAGCCTTGGATGATACATCCGATAGAAAGAACAGATCAGGTAAAACAGTTACTACGGTGCATATGTTGAAGGAGATGTCTGTAGCTGATGGGAAAAAAAATTATGAATACTTTTAGCTATCTTCAGTTCGGGTAAAAGTTTTGATTGGTTTTGGTTTTAATAATTGAGTTCTGTTCAAAAGGTGTAGGCTATGAAGTAAGCTAGCGTTTTCTACAGTTAGCAAATACGTACCATTTTTGGGCTACGTAAGAAGGACTCTTATAATGCCCAGAAGTTATTTTAGCCCAGAGGTGGAATAACACATCTGTTCACTTCTCTTCTCTGGCTTAGAATGCTAAGTATGATTTTCATCTGGAAGCTTCAACAAACTGTCATGTCACAGGTTTTAAATCTTTTTTTAAAAAACCTAGCAGGATAACATATTACTAATTGCCATCAGCAAAGGTTTAAGCTCTTCCTAGGTAGAGTTAAACATGCACTTTCTGTCACGATAGAGTTGCAGGGAATTTGGAAACAATTTTTGTGCTTATAAACTGAGTGCTGGTTTGGCTGGTCTTGTCCAAGATGGGAGTCATTTGACTTCTATTTCAGCTGTATTAGGCACGAGTGTTGTAGCTCCACATTGATAAATAGCTAGCAAAAGAACAAAATGTGAGAAGGGTTCTTTTGGGCTGTGAGGGGCAGACAGCGACCACTGGTGCCAGTAGTGGTTAGTTTGCCACACACTTCTCCATTTCACTTGTAATAGCTCTGTGCTGTGTGTTGGTGTTCAGTTTTTGACTGATGCTGCGTTGTTCTGAAGTGTTTTCAAAATACAGCACATTTTGCCTAGTCAGACTTTTTCAGTGATGTTTGTTTTCTCTGGTAAGCACTTGAAAACTACCCAGCTGATCATGTAACTGTGCTAATTCAAGAGAAATACCATTACCTTCCAAAATAATCACAGGGAGAAAAATGAAATATTTCTTATACTCTTCTCAGGACCTATGACCCATAGCCTGATTCTTAATAAAATACAATGAAGTAATTTTTTATCTTTGTAAAGATTTTTTTTTTTCCCCTACAAAAATGACATGATTTACTGAAAAATGCATAGCAGAATTGAATTAAATTGTAATAATCAGACCTAAAATACTGGCAAATACGTGGAATACATGATACACAATACAGTACTTCATCTTAACTCCTGTTCTGTTATCTTCTGTGGATATTTCTATTCAGTTTTGTCAAATTCATGCCTTTCAGAAAGGCTCTCACAGAAGGTGAAGTTCCTCGTGTATGTATTTTAAACAAGAAAGCAGGGACATTTTTTCCCCAGAAAGCCAAAATGTGGGCAGTGCCATGGTGTGAGCCTCTTGTTGAAGCTAATTAATTTTAATAAGCCATGTTCTGTGTACAACTTCCAAAGGAAATATTTCAAAGTTTTTTTTTTGAGCATTTCCATTAGTGGTTTGGGGTTTTTTTTCAGTGATTTATTTTACAGTGTTATTGTATCTTTATTATTCATAAGGATGTAGTATTTATACCGACAATTTCTTGAATTTAATTTCCTGTTGTATCAAGTCTGTATGTTGTACAAGATGCTTAGTAATGATGACTCATTTCTTACTTGCTGGTGTTTTGTGTATTTTCTAGTAATTCCTTCTTCTGTCTGTCTTTGCACATAAATATGGAAAGAGAAATATTAAAACAGTCTTCTGTTGGTAGTATTATGTAACGTATGTACGTCTATCTGCTCTTCTGAAGGATGTGTAAAATATACTTGGGGAACTAATAATGCTGTGTCTAATTAAAGCTGCCATATCTTTCACTGAACAAAGAGATACAACATACTTGCAACAATGTGATGTGAAATATCCAGAAAAATTAATGGATTAGCGGTTTTACTGAAGTGTTTTAATGAATCTTCACATCTCTGGTATATAGCATTTGTGTTAACACATTAATTTGATATTTAAATCATTTGTTTTGAATCACTTATAAAAATATATCAAGCTATCTTTTTTAAATTTTTCAGGTGAAAAAGTCAACAATTAACAGTGATTGTAACAAAACTGTAAGACAGTTATCTTAAGTTTGAAGCCAGTTTCCTAGGTAACATTAGTAATTATGCTATAGCTAATACAAGTTCATTTATTTTAGATCAGCAAGTCTGTTCAAACTAATATGTATAAAAGAGTATAAAGTAATATCTAAAAAGGATTTCATTTTTTTTCAGGTGGGAAAGAGTAATAATTGTGAAAGGTGGGAGTTTCTTTTTTGGCATAGAGGAGGAGAATGTCCTTTTGCTTCTTTAATTTGTACCATCAGTTCTCATCCCTCACCTCTGTTAATATTAAAAATTATTAGGATATTGCCAAGGTTTTAATCTGGAATTTACAGTTTCATTATCACAAGATACAAATGATAAATGTCCAAAAGTCCTACGAGTCATGTTTTCATATTTCGTGTGTATTTCTGTTTCCTTAATCCAGTTTAAAAACACTTTACTTATCAGCAGATTGGCAACAAGATTCAGTGCTGTAACCTTTACTGTGTTACTTGCTTATTCACACAAAGTGCAACAGTATTTCCTGTTGACTGTGCCTGTAACTCTCTAAATTGTTTTCTAAAATGTTCATCTTTGTTATTTCTAGATGCTAACAGATGCAGCAGTTTGATACTAACAGAAGTATATTAGCTATAATATTTTGGTTTTATTTAAGGTTTAGTTTTCTGGCCAAGATGATGCTCCTACTTTAACTCTTAAAATGGGTGGTTTTCCTGGAATAGTTGTATTTAATTTATATTGTAATAGAAAAGAAGAAAAAGAAACCTAGTTCTCATTTTAAGCTCCCAATCCTTGATAGTTTAACTGAAATTTGGATTTATTTTTTGTCTTCAGAAGCTGAAAAAGTGGCAGTTCTTACTGCTACCACCACCACTACTGCTGTAACAAAGCAGGAATCTTCACAGGCAACTGCTCCTGTAGTCGGTGTGCAGGAGAAGATGAATCCAGCTGACCCCTTAAAAGTAGCTCAACAGGATGCTGTGACTTCAGAACAACTGGCAAAAATCCAGGCTACTGTTGCAATAGAAGGATGTACTGACGAGGAGAATACAGACAGTGGAGGAGAGGGCATGTACAGGGAACGTGATGAGTTCGTAGTGAAGATTGAAGATATAGAGACACTAAAGGTAAGACAAATACTTGCTGGGATTTAAAAAAAAAGAGAAAAATATGCAATAACTAATTGTTTGGAATTTTGAAATGCATATTTCAATTTTATCCCTGGGTAACTTGCTCGAAAAATATAATGCAGAAACACAGCTCATGGAGAAAAGTAATCACTGTTTCTAGCAAATAATTTTATGATCTTACAGGTTGCTTTGCAAACAGGAAAAGAGCCTCCAGCTATTTGGAAAGTACAGAAGGCTTTATTGCAAAAGTTTGTTCCTGAAGTGCGAGATGGACAGAGAGAATTTGCTGCTACTAACAGTGTGAGTCTTAAAAATTCTGTATGAAGTCTCATGGCCACTGATTTCCTTAATAGAAGTCTAGGGAACAAAATCAAATGTGAATCTGACATATGCTCTTAGCAAGAGAGAAAGACTAAAACCAAACCCAAATGGTTTATTCCTTTCCTCCTATTCTAAAAGTCTCTCTCAATAGATTGATGGGAAGATTTTTGCTTTCCAGCCTGGGCTTTTTGGTATCATTCAGGCTCCTTAAAAGAACAAGTTTTTCACAGCCCATGTAAAGTTAGTGGAAGCAGGCTTGTGAACCAACTGCTTTCCACCATGGAAAGGATACAGATAGGATCCAGTTTCAAGAGGCAGCCTTTTGCCAGGCAGGTAATCCTCTTGGGATAACACATGAGGGAAGATTAAATGGAGAAAATGAATCCCAATGTACCTCTTGTCTTATTTTCTTACTTCAGATATTA
This sequence comes from Chloroceryle aenea, assembly GCA_013399075.1. Classification (NCBI taxonomy): domain Eukaryota; kingdom Metazoa; phylum Chordata; class Aves; order Coraciiformes; family Cerylidae; genus Chloroceryle; species Chloroceryle aenea. Next base: position 321,862 of record VWZY01011718.1, on the reverse strand, counting down.
TGTGGAAATCCATTAGAGAATTTAAGTTAATTTAGAAATGCTGTAGGATGGCTCATCTTTGTATCTACAAGTTGGTTTTAAACTGTCTTTTTTTTTTCCTTTGTATTTAAGTTTGTAATTGTTAAATGGAATAATTTTACTTAACAGAAACACTTGCGTATTAATTTTATTTTTTTTAGTATCTTGGCTATTTTGGGGATGCAAAAACAAAATACAAGCGAGTGTATGTGAAGTTCATTGAAAATGCAAACAAAAAGGAATACGTCAGAGTATGTTCAAAAAAACCACGAAGCAAGCCTGTACAGTCATCAAGGTATTCTATTTCAATTTGTTTTTCATTTTGCAGTATTGTTTTCTTATTAAGAACACACCTATTTTAATAAATAAGACTTATACTCAGGATTATGTTAATTCAGCTTTAAGTTGGAAACTGAGAAAATAAATTTTAATATTCTCTCCAGTGTCCTACAGCTCATAAATTCTACCAACACTGGGCAATTTAAACTTTCTGTGCCTGGTTTATCTAGTTATAAAATCAGGATACTGTTTAATCATAGTTTACAGAGATTCATTGTTAAACCTTATATCAAAAACAGAGTAGTATAATGTGTATGACCTAATTCCTAGTTACATGTAACAATGAAGTAAGAATTTATAATCCATGGGGAATATATTCGGGTTAAATAAGACTATAGCTATTTTATTAATGACCAAACTTGTACAGTAATTATTTTCATAAAGATTGTCTTCATAATATTGCAGGACTATTCATTCCAAACCTAGTAGTAGCAACAACAAAACCCCTGATCCACCAACACCAAAACCAACAGCAACAAAAGTCTCCTCTGTGAAACCCAAAGCTAAACAGCCAAAGGTAAAGGCTGAACCACCACCAAAGAAAAGGAAAAAGTGGAAAGAAGAATTTTCATCTTCCCAGTCTGATTCTTCACCCGAGGCCCAGAGTGATGAGGATGGTAAGAGACATATTATTGTTAGCATCTAGGCCTACTGGAACTAAACTGAAAATAGTATTACAACGCTGTGTTGCTCAACGTTGCAAATTCTTCTTTGCTAGCCTCGGGAGAAAAAAAAAGAAATCAATCAGAGTTCCATGCAAAATGGATTTCTTCAAACTTTTTTCTTTTTGTTTATGCTTCAGTAAATATGTGCAACTGAAATGATCTGAAATGTAGTTTATCAGTTAGATAAATATGGTTTTATTGCTTGCTTTCTGAATGGGTACAATTGAAGGAGCTGATTTGATTTTTCAAATACATCTCAAGAATTGGATTCTTCATTAATTTTCCATTGCAACTCCTCGGCATGTCTAAAGCAACATTCCCGCAGTGCCTGTCTGCATGCACATGTGGGCAGAATTCAGATACTGATGTTTTTTCAAAACCCAAGGAGAAAAGCAGTTGACTTTTTGGCTGCTTCATTGCTTGTCTAAATGCCAGCTGTTCAAATGCAGCCTGCTAAGCAGACTTGCTGTTAAGACATTCATAGCGTCTTGGAACACTGAGATATGTTTGCAGTAATTCTTCAGAACAGAAAGGAATTTTGGAATTCCAGAATATTTATAAAGATTACCTGTGGTAGCAGATACAGAGTGCATTTTGCAGGGGTTTTGTTTATTTTCTGTCTGTTTGAAGTTAAGCTGTGTAGTACCCATGCTTTGTGTTGCCGCATTTCCAAAGCAGGCTGGCCTCAGTGACTTTGTAGATAAGCTAGGGTTGGTATACTAGACCAGTGGCTCTGCTGAGGGCAGCACCTTTAAAAGATTATATGCAAATAACCATCTATACATACATATTGAAATATGTCCATATGTAAATTTCAGCTAACCTGCTGCTATTATCCATAGAGAAGTGGCTGTCTGAGAAAGTTTACCAGCCTCAATAGGTAAATTACTGCAGAATACTGATACTGTACATGGAGCCTGTAGAAAGCTCCAGATGCTTACTAGTACTGATGACTGCTTCATGTACACGTTTAAAATTGCTGTCTATGAATATATAAAAGCTTTCTCATAGTAAATACAAATACACTGATGTATCTTCACTGGTAAAATCTCTTTGGCGTGTTTTTTGTGAGTTGAACAGTTAGGTGGGATTGTTTTCAGCGGCTGGCAGGCTCCTGAGTGACATTAGTGGGTTTTGAATTTTTTCTGTTAATTTTATTAAAGTTTTGTGGATGACCTCAAGTCTTGTAGTTTTAGGAGGAACTTGAATTTACATGTAACCTGCACTTAGGGTGCTTTTCTTGACTGAATTTACTTATTATCCTTCTCTCTAGACTTTCATCTAGAATAATAGAAAAATGATTAAATTTCCTATCATATTATAATCTAAATGGTGATCATTACAAGTAATTTTCTGTGGTGCTAGAACAAATGTACTGTTTGTACCTGGTTTTGGCACATACGTAGTTTATTTCTGATTGTATTGAGTTTTCATCTCTTGAGATACCAGTAGGGGTCACTTGTGTTTTAAGAGAGAAGCATTCAGGTTTGAAGAACACAATTATTTGCAGGAAAAAAAATATTATTCTATTGCAATTAATTTTCAGAGCTTGTACCTCCGGCTCCCCTTGTTACTCGCTTTTTGAACACGAGAGCTATGAAAGAGACTTTTAAGAGCTACATGGAGTTGCTTGTCAGCATTGCCTTGGATCCAGACACAATGCAAGCCTTGGAAAAGAGCAATGGTACGGTGTGTTTAACATTTGCATGGTTTTATTAGATTTTAAGGTTACTAATCAGTAAAGGAAATGTATTTTTTTGTTAAAAAAAAGAAAAACAAACAAAATAAAATAAAATAAGTCCCACCAAACTTTTAGCAACACACCCACAGGTGAAGGACACTTTCCGGAACTGTGTGTATATATGTATGTATTTGCTCTATCTCTGTGAATAATCAAAGTAATTTGGAAACACAGTTTTGTCTGCTTTCTTACATTAGGCTTGTGCTGTAAATGTCAGAAACATGTTCTTTGTTGCTGCTGTTACTATTTTTGCAAACATGTTTCAAGTCTGTTTTTTATAAAGAAATACTCTTATAAGTAGTTCTTATTCTTGCTACTATTAAAAAACCACCCATTTTTTCAAACTCTTAAACCTTAAAATGCTGATCAAAGACACTTGTATTCCACTTATTCTTTGAAGAGAAAATGTTTGAACTTATTTACTGTAATGGGCTCCAGAATAAAATCAAAACTCTTCTATTTCTCACAAGTTACTGAAACATTCATGTATAAAAATAAAAACTAAAAAAAAAAAGCAATTGCTTCACATATCTTTTAGTTGCAGGATGTTGTGTTATACTATATTCTGTTTGCCTGTATTAAAAAGACTATTTTCTAGACTCTCCTTTCCTGGTTTGCTCTGCATCAGTGAAGTTAACCTCAAGGTTTCATACCCACGTGTTATGTCGAGTCCACTAAAAGCAAAGAAATTGACTTTATTTATAAAAGACTCCATACTGAGCTGTGAACTTTTGTTCATGGCCACATGCCTATGTTCAAATGTATATTGTGTGATTTACAGTGGTTTATCAGGTTATCAGTAAGCATTTCCCTGAATTTCCTCTGCTATAAATGCCAACATTTCTTGTAATATGGAACAGCAAATGCCAAAACTACATACATGTCATGGTCAGGCTGCCAGTTGTATTGCACAGACAAGGATTATCTAGGAAATTGGTTTAAATTGTCTCTGAGGTTTATGCTCTATGTTACTCTTTTTTTTTCTTTTTTTTTCCCTTCGACAAATCAGAGAAGGAGCAGGATTGCAGTCAGCAATGAAACTGCTGAAAATGCTGACCAGCTTAGCAGGCTGATTCAAAAAAAAATATTCTTCTCTCACATTTCAAAATTGCTTATGTGCATCTTGTATTATTTGTTATTTCCCTGTTTTATGTTAATGGTTTGAACAGAAATCTCATTACTGTGTGTCTCATAATGATCCACTGCTACATTTTTTCTGTCTGTCTTTTAGATGAGCTACTTTTGCCCCACATGAGAAAAATTGATGGTATGCTGAATGACAATAGGAAAAGGCTACTTTCCAAATTACGCTTGGATCATACTTTCAAGGTATTTTCTTTTGAATTCTAGGGTTTCTGAAGTAATGTTATAAATAAGTCATTGAATGCATACCATGCAGGCACAACTTAAAACCCAGAAGGCAAATTTGTAACAGGAGTGAATATGGATTTGAAAGAGATGCTATAAATTCAGTGCTTGCATGTGGCATTTGGAGAACATTTTGTGATGGAGAAGTTTATCCTGCAAAGGTAAAGTTCTAGTTTTACTCCCCATGGTTCATTCTTAAGCTTTTTTTTTTTCTTTCAACTTCTTAAGTGTGCAAAAAGCAAATCTGTTTCCTGTCCTCCTAGAGCTTTTCATTGAATGAAAAATTGAATGATTCATTGAATGAATCATAATAAAGTTTTGCACAAAACATCTCTGCTGTGGAGCAGCAGTTGGAAAGCATTGCAGTGAATATTCTGTATGGACAGGTTAGCTAGTCGAGGTTACTGCTGTCACTGGGCAGCTATCTCTGTGCAGTAGATTTTATTGCTTTTCTTACTGAAGGGCTTTTAGAAAGCAAAAAGTGGCTGATGTATATAAAGTGCTAAGAAATGATAGGCTGGGGAGGTGGTTGAATTCAAGTATTGCTTGTTGAAAGAAAATACAAACATGTAGTCAACATCGTATTTAACCCAGTGGTCCAAATTAGATCCTTAAATTACAACACTGATATATTTTTCTGTATGCTTGATTTTTTTTTTCTCCACTCCTAATGGAGTGCAGTAAAGATAGATATATATATTCATCTAACGTGAAAATTTGTTTTTCAGATTATATAGTGTAACAGCAGCTGTTACATAATGCTGTATTTGTACAAAAAAAGTTGTATTCAGTTTTACTCATGCAAATAATTTTGAGCTGAAGCTGGTAGAAATGCAGTTCACTGACGGGAGTTCGGCTATCTTAGAAACTCATGCTGCTTTGAACCAGCCATCTCCATCACTGTGCATAAGCTTTCCTACCTTACAGCTACAATAAGGCACAATTAACTGGTATTTTGCAAAAGCAGAGATAAGACCTATGAAGATATTTAGGCATCAAATCGCTGCTAAAACTGTCAGACTTCCTGCACCTGACTAGGTGTCAAGTACTTAATCATCTCCAAGTAACCTGGCCTTAAGAGATTCTTGGGTAGAAATGGAATTTTAAAAGGTAAAAATTGCCTAGCAGAGCCTTTTTCTTATGAAAGAATCACAGATGGTAATCTGAGATACAGTAAAAGGTGGTTCTCATCTTGGGAAATTATAGTAGTCAAGAACAGCTGGTCACGCTTTTCAAACTGTATCTGGTAAAAACCATTTATCTGGTCTTCAGGGAAGAAAAAAGTCTTTTACAGTAGTCTGCACTCAACTTTTCAAAGAAAAATGGTCACTTATCAGCAGTCTGGGTGGCTGACTGTTGTTGAATTTTTCATAATCCTTTTTGTTTATATGCTCTGTTTAAAGAACGCTTTGGAAAACTTCCCTGAACTGACAGTGATCACTCGGGATTCTAAGACAAAAAGTGGAGGAACATCTTTGTCTAAGATCAAAATGAATGGTAAAGCTTACAACAAGAAAACACTGAGGGCTTCTAAATCAACCACTAAATTAGCACAGGTGAGTGTTCAGAGGGCTTATTGCTGCCACCATCTGACATTTATATAACATACTGTTTCATGTATTTGTTTTTTTGGTAGATCTATGAAATATTAAGTCTTTGAGGTGCTTTTTCTGTTACAAGGGAGCTTTACAAAAGCATATAAAGCACTGTAATAAATTGTTTGAACTCATCTGTGAAACAGTTATATTCTGTCTCTCTACTGGAATATAATAAATCATTTCATAATTATTCACCTATTTAAGCTCTGTGTTTAGATCCAAATGCTCTTAGCCTGTATAGTTGTACTGGAAGTCTTCTGTAGCAAGTGGTCCAGACTGCAGGCAGACCCAACAGCAGTGTGCTGCTTCCCGTAGGCAGGCAGCAGTCAGTAGGTGTAATTGGATGGGAAGGGAGAGGTGAGCTCTGCTGTTGCTGTGCTGCTTGCCTGTGGTAGCACACCTAACAGCACAGCCCTGAGCCCTGCTAGAGCCTGTTAGGCTTCTGTCACCACCAGAACAAGGCCTGAATTTCAGACCCACTCTCAGCACAGCAGTCAGCCTGCGGGACTGTTGCTGGAGCAGCAACATTTTGTTTTCAATGTTGCAGTTGTGGTAAAATCACTACAGCTTCTAATACTTGCTGCAGAATCTCTTCCAAACCACAAACTCTATGCTTTTTGCAATGATACCCACCAGTCTCATAGAAAAGTGGTTAAGCTTTAGTCATTGCAGCAGTTCTTGAAAAGGGGGTGTCTTACCATTTTAGACTTGCAGTGCGTTCAGGGGGATTGAAAGTGTTCTTAAACCTAGGTTTGATAATATAACTTGGTAGGGAAAGTGGAAATAGAAGATAATTGTGATGTACTGTGAATTACAGTGTACCAAAATATGTCAAAGCAATTATTTTGAATGAATGACACAGTTTCTGAATTGTTGGAAACAAATCTGTTTACAGAAGAAAATGTCTATCATATCTCTGTCTTGGAAAATGACACAAATTTACCTAAAATAACTGTTGTTTTTCCAGGAGTTTACGGTAGATCCAGAAAAAATACAGTTGTATTCTTTGTATCACTCACTCCACCATTACAAATACCACATATATCTAACATGTAAAGAGGAGGTATGTATTGTTCTCCTTGAGATATTTCTACATTGATTGTGGGTTTTGAGTCCATCTGGAGGGACTGTTTTCTTCTGGGTAAATGATAGGGATGGTGGCCTCCTGTTTCAATTAATTCTTTATGGCAAAGAAAAAGGTATGCTGAGCACATATGTTACCCCTAACGGCTACTGCTGCGCAGAACATTTAGATCTGAGGCTTACAAGATCTGTGTGAAATCAGTTTCCCAGAGGATTGGGGTAAGAATTCTCCACTGTTACCCAAATTAAACAAAATTAATTTTATCACTGTGCATTAATTCCTCAGATCTAGATGTTACTTTTTGTCTTAGAGTGTCCACTCCTTTATTATTTCTGCAAATCCTTGGTAGAAATATTGCAGGTAGAGGAATATGAGGATTGAGCTCTAGCTTAGTTGTTAAGAAATGTGTGTTTTGGGGCTTTTTCCCTATCTTTTTAAAGCTTAAAGACTTTATTCCAAAGAAGATTCGGATTTAACTGCATTATATTATAAAAATGAAACCTCTGAAATGCTGGCAGCCTAACATATATGTGTATGCATCTCTCTCTCTTCCCCTTCTCTTTTTAAATAGATTTCTTCTGTTCAGAAGAAGAGTGCAGATCTAGGACAGGAAGAAATTGTGCAGCTGTGCATGAAAAATATAAAATGGGTGGAGGATCTTTTTGAAAAGTTTGGTGAACTTTTGAATCGTGTTCAGCAGAAATGCTCATAACAAAAATGTATCCCAAATCTCATATTTTTCTACAGCACTAACCTGATGGAACAAAAAGCTCAGAGAGAGGCTCTGATTTCTTTTACAATGCCAGACTGCGTTCTCGTTTGTAGCCATTTTTATTTCTCTTTATGGAACTTTGTGTCTTGGCTCTTGCTAAGGAACAGTGATGCTGCCAAGGAAATCAGTCCTTTGGAGATGGAACTAAACATAAACCTAACCACATTTTTAACCTGAAGAATTATTTTCTATTTTGTCAACTATTGGATAATTCAGTTTTATTTTCAAAAATGTTTTTGACAAGTGATAAAGCATGCACTACATCTGCTTTTTTCTTTATTGCTAAAAAGATAACACTTAAAATGCTACAGATTTTTTCCATCCCTGACTAAGCAACAGAAAAGTCAGTATTGGGGTGAGCTAATTTTTATGTGTCTGGCCACCAAATTTAGAGTTTTGTACATTTTGTGAACAGAGCCGGAGTGACATCAGTTTCTGTATACACATATTGCCATCATAAAATCCTGAAATTTCATAATGCTTTATGGACTCCTTTTACTATTGTCATGTTCAGGAGACTGAACATGGAGTTGGTGCAATCCTATGACTGCTTTTTGTGTCAAATTATATTGTAATGAAAGACAATGACCTTAACTATTTTCCCTGTTTTGAAGAAAAAAAAAATATTTTCCTTTATACTGTGTTTTGTTTTCTTTTCTTTTCTGTTCTTTTGGAAAAAAATTTTCAATTGTACATTTTATCTCACTAATAGTTGTATTTTTCACAGAGAAAATATTGTGGTTAAAATTGTTTCATGTATCTTTGTAATACACTTTCCATTGTTTTCAGTAAATCTTATTCATTTATATGTTGATTTCATATTGTAAGCTATATATCTTGAGGTAACCCTTTTGTTTATACAGGTTTGCTTCAGTGTTAACCAGAATAATGCATACTAGACTAGTTTTGCTTTAAGTGTAGTTGTGTTAGACACTGCAATTATTTTCTGATATGTGAAAATAAATTTCTTACTAAACTAGCACTTGATTAACTGAGAGTTTAAATGAAGAGCTACTACACTTTATCTTCGTCAACAAAGATTGATGATTGACTAGACTATATGCAGTGTTAAACACAGCTTACATAATTGTTTGTAGAACTGGCAGTTGCAGAGCTGTTCTCTTTTTGGTGCCTTTCAAGTCTTCAGACATCTTTGTAGCTTTTTTCCCCTCCAGTTTGTTACCAGTTAGTAGTGCCACTAGTCACACTCAGACAATGAATGTAATGGGCTCTAATCAGGAGAACATTTTCTTTAAATTTGCCAACAGAATGCCTTACTGAGTCATTCAGAATGGATATGTACTCAACTGGCGTCCGAAAAAACTAGTCATGCTGGTCTTTTTTCAGATATTGTAGAAAAAAAGATTCATTCCTTTATTCTTTCACTGCCACTTAGTGCCTTAATTTCAGCTAAGAAAGCGGGGTTCACTATTCATTGGCCAAATGAAATCATGTTCATTGCCATGTAATTTTATTTTCCCGGTATCTGTCTTGATCCTATGTAGTGGTTAAATATTCATTAGACCTTAGAACTATAAGGAGTTTAATGAATAGATTTGAAAGTGAAACTATTTGATCTTGAGTAATCAATCAGAGGTTCAAATCTTAAAGTATGTACAGGATTTTAGCTGATTAGTTTTAGAACCTTGTAGGACGTTTACCATATTTCCAAAGCTTCTCATCTTTTAAAAGCAATAATTCTGCTTTACAATTTGTATGCAGACTGCAGTGAATGGAAATGGGTATGTGCCCTTGACTTTTTTAAAGCCTCTTCCTAGTGGTTTTGCTTTAAAAAGGGAGGTCACTATCATGCTAACAGATGCATTGTGCTACCGCTGTGTTTACTATAACCAAGGAAAGCAAGCTGGGTTTGGGTTTAGGAAGAACGTGAAGATTGTTGGAGCAATCATTGAGCTATTTCATTTTAACAGTGAAAAGAAGGGTAGCCACAGGGTTGATGAGTTGCTATTGGTTTGGTCATAGTGTGATGAATCTGGTAGGAGCTAGAGTTTATATAGTGAAACCAAACAGCAAAGCTACCAACACTGGTAGCAATCAGCTAAATTATGTTAATGTAAATATGCCCACTGGAGATATAGTAGAAATGTGCCTGGTATACTCTTTTATCGATAGTGGGGGTTCCCAGACTTACTTAGTGTATTCCCTTGTTGGTGGGGGTGGTTGGCAGCGTGCATAGATTCAGGAGAGGTGTTTACTTGCCCAGGCAGAGTTCTGTTGTGACAGTACTGTGATCTGCACAGCACAGTTTGGGGATTCCTAATACGTAGTTTTTAAAATGATGAGGATGCAGACTGAGGGAACAATCAAGTTGGCTCCTTGATGGTAAATAACTTCTCAAGACTGTGTCTCACAACATCCCTTCCTAATGTGACTATGAAGTAACTAACTGAGAGAGAGGTCTGTGTGCTTTCTGAATGCTTTCTATACTGCTACTGTCTGCTCAGTCTAGATTTTTTGAATCTAGAAGTAGCTATAGGAAGTTCCTTGTTTTAATCCAAGTCCTTAGAAGCTGAAAAAAATAAATGAGAGGCTTTTGGAGTAGCTTGTCCCTGTTTTAAAAGAAGGTAATTTTAGCAACAACCATTCAAAAAAAATAAGCAAACAAAAAACCAAAGTAAACAAAAAAAAAAATGGCCAGGATGCTCTGCACTGCCGTAGAAGTTGGCCTGGCTTATTTTCAGCTGTTATTCCTAGGGCCAGTTTTAAGCAAGCGCTGTGCCTGTAGAAGACAGGAAAAACCTGTCTTGAATAAAAGTAGCTACCCCAGGCTATTAAAGATTAATATAATGGAGCTTCCATCTTTGTCTTGGGCTGCAGAAATGGTGGCTGGATTATTAATTTACCAGGTTAGATTAAGTAAAACAATGGAACTCTCAAATGTGTTGAAGGATCATGAATCAAACTAAAGTTTTGTTGGTGGGATTGAAGAGGGTTTTTATGCTGAAGCAAACTTAGAAAAAAAGTCAATGTACAAATTACTTTTTTGCACAAATACTTTGTTTTGTTGCATTGTAGATAAGTAATTCTGCACCCACACCTCAATCTTTTTTTTTTCTTTTCTTTTTTTTTCTTTTTTGCTTTTTCTTTCTTGAAGTAACAGTGAGGTCTTCATCCCTTAACATCTGACAGTGGAAACAGCACTCATTTGACTGCCAGAGAAGATGCACTAGGAAGGAACAAACCCCTCCTTAGACTATGAATTAGCAAAACAGAATTCAAACTATTTGCATGATGAATTATTTGGATTTTATTTTCACTATTTTTTCCTTTAGTATGGCATCCCCATTTACAATGGGATTGTTTTTACAGAAATACAGTATTTCTCTTAAAGGCAGGTTTTCTTTGACATGCTACTTCCAAAGTTTTGCTAGCAAAAAATCATGAGACAAAATTGGATTGAGAAACTGTTTCTGAAAATGGCTAAGGACTTTAGAATCTTTGAAGTTCTGTGGCATGTATTGTATTCATATATTGTCAAAATGAAATACTACTTTTTAAAAAGTCAGATCTTACAGGCTGTCTTCCAAGTAAATGATTTCCATAGGGAAATATATTTTAAATATTATTTAAATATTTACTACTATTTAAAACAATTTTAAAACAGAAGAGCTAATAATATGGTCACAAAATGTCGATACGTCATCAACCATTTATTTCATTGCCAACACTTGTCATTTGGTCTCTCTTTACCCTATTACACACCTGTGCATTACACAATGCACATTTTGCCATATCTTCTTGTTTAAGCTAATATCAACATGTCATTGGTAACAAATGCATGTTTTTCTGCATATCTCCTCTGCATATGGCAAAGAAGCTAGGGCTAATTAAGAGACACTTTATGCATTCTTAGTCCAGATTTTCAGGTGGTCCATAATACAATGTATGGAAATGTGAAAAAGGACAGTTTTGTACCATTCATGATGTTATTAACTAAACCCATTAAAGTGAAAACACTTTTTAAACAAAAAACTTATAATGCTTAGTCATTTATTATTCTATTAAAATGAAGCCTTCAAAAGTTAGAGCGTTGGGGAAAACTGGCAATTTAAACTGTGTTTTCTGATCTCAGTATGAAGAAATGCCATTCTAGTGTTTGTTTGGTTTTCATTATATTACATGAATTGAGCATCATTGGTTGGTCTGTCATTTTACATTTATGGGTTCTAAACATTCTGAATTAGTTTTCACAATGTATCTGCCAGGTCTTAAACTGATGGGATAAGGGAGAAGCCCTGGTAACTGGGGTTAGAGAACTGGGGTAAGAGAGAGAGTACTGCTGTGATTCAAGTGGTTTTTAGCTGTCCTGTTTTCTTTAGTTCTCTTTCTTGCTGAACAAGAATATCATCTCTGTGGGAAGAAATGGAACTCTAGAGGGTTTTATTATTTTTTTTCCAGTTACAGTTAATTACTCTGAATATTCCCGTGAATTTTTTTCAGTGCACACAAGAGAGCTGAATTCCCATAGTGTAGGTGTTGGCCATAAGACACACAGTAGGCCTTCTCTGAGACATTTGTTTGCAAAAAGAGGTGAATCTGAAGGGCTAGAATATTTTTTTAATGGTCATGTGTAGAAGAGCTACTTTCCAAACCAAGATGAGTATAAAAGGAGACATTTGCCCATGGAGTTGATGTTTTCTCCAAAAAACACCTTGGGATGGGGGTAGGCACAGACAATGTCCTGTTGAAGTGTGGAGGATGAAGCTTTTGATAATGTGTTCAAGGTACAGGTTATAATTTATGAAGGGTTTGTTGGTTTGGGTTTTTTTTTTTAATAAAAATAACAGCAAGAAGCTGAATGTATGCAGCTTTTTAAAGGAAAGAGAACAGCAGCTCCTGCTGTCAGCAGCTTGTTGGTAAGTAATCCTAGGCAATCAAAATAACTTGTTCTGCATTGTTTGCCCCTCCTGTAGAAAACCTAACAAATCTTTGTTTCATTTCCAGAAATGAAAGAACAGAGAACTGTCTTACAATTCTTTTAATTGATCTGTTATAAGAACACAGTAATAAATACAGAGAACCAGCTATTTAAAAAGGAGAAAAATAAAGGGAGAATTTTAATTGTGTATCTGATCCTGTGCATATGATAAAGATTATAGATGATAGTGGCCACTCTGTGCTTAGCCTTAAAAAAAAAAAGAAAAAAAAATGCTGTGGTTATTTTTTCATAGGTGTTTTTGTTCAAATTATGATTAAATTAAGTCTCTATTCTATGTGTGTTACTTGAAATCTTAAATTATATCATTGGAAGTACCTGCTGTAGCCTTATAAGAATTTTGGGGCTTGCGATAGCAAAACCTTTTAAGTAAAATGTTGTTTGGCATCATCCTCTCTGACTGTGGTGGCTGAGCGTGTGATTTGCCCGTGCATTATTTATGTATCATGTATTTTTTGCTGCAGCAACAAAAGTTAAATGATAACTGAATATTTTTTTTTTCTTGTGGTTAGGTTCAAATTGGTAACTTATTCAAAGCTTCAGGAGAATAAAGATTTAGATCTATTCCCTAAGTAAAGCAGCTTTGGTGGTTTCTCAGACCTCACAGATTATTGTTGTCAGTCAGCATGTAGAAATGACTATCCCTACAGCCTTCGGAACAGAGAGTAAGCAAATGCTTGTTATTTGATTCAGTGCAAGGTCCAGCAACTTTGTTTAAACAGCCAGAGAGGTAGTTTGACCACAGTCAAAGGACTTTGCACTAAAGGAGTTGAAGAGAAATCTTGTGTGTTCTCTGAGAATCCAAGTTTTGCAATTCTGGAACCACCAGGTTAGGAAGAAAAAAAGGTAATAAAAAGAGCTCATCATTACTCTATTTTTGACCTAAACTCTGCAAGTTGTCTTTTAAGTTTTAGTGGGGCAGCAACACTCTACTTCCAGGGCCATTTTCCCATTCTAAACTGGACCTGGCAAAACATGGCATAATTACAGTGTGCTGAGGCCAACAAACTCAAAGTAATATAAAGGGTGAATTGTAGATTCCTGCCTGTAGCATACATAAAGGGTAAGCCTGATCCTCTGCTCCTGAACACAACCTTGCATTCAGCGTAAACATAATTGGTATGTAGTCATTTTCTAAGGAAGTTAAAACAAATGGTCAAAATCAGGAATGCAGTTAAGCTTGGTAAATCCATTTTAGAATTCTCACTTTTCCCTCCTTCATGTATCAGCTCCTTCTGTCCCGTTAAGCTGGTGCCACTAGTGGCTGCTTACTCTGGGAGTAGGAACGTGAAACTTTGTTGCTGATAGGTCAGTGTAAATTACTACTTCACCATGCTTCAGCTGGAGATCACTGCTCATTCAGCTGGACCTCCACAGGCTCTCCACAACTGTATAAACTGGTGAGAGATGCTTCCCTAATCCTTTGTGCACTTACCTAAAGCCACTTCAGTAGTAACACAAGTTAGCGTATTTGGGTTTGTGTTGCAATATACCAGGCATTCATACTCAGGCAGTCAGTGCAGCTCACCTGAGAAATGGTAACACCCAGCTGGGCAGAGGGAAACTTTCAATTATTTGTCTGACTGTACTTGCTCGTTCTGGTTGAACAGGTTTGTGGTGTGTAGGTGACGGTGAGTCTTTACTGTTCTTTGAGGAGTCTTTATTCAAACAGCGTTGCTAGGACCATGCCATCTCTGGTTATAACATGTAATAGTTCTTGAAAGTTCAAGAAAAAATCCACAAGAGGAGAAGTTTGAAAAACCCATTTAAGACAAAATTCCTTGGTTTTATTAAGACTGAGAAGCAGAGGCTTTTACCTGTGTTTTTTCTGAGATTGCTAATAGTCTTCGCTCCCTATACAGTTCCTCACTCCCAGTAAGCCCCCTCAAGTAATAATGGCTCTGACTGCTTCCCTTTCCAGCCCCTGTATGGGGATTCTTACTTGGAGTGCAGCGTGTTCCACCGGAGGTCAGTGTGCACCAGTGCAGGGTCCGCAGGTTGCCTCTCTGCCCTTCATTTGCCATTGCTCTACTTGATTTGGTCCTGCAGTTACACTGGTATTCCAGTCCAGGAATGGAAGGATTGCGCTCCTGAACAATGCACCCTTTGTCGATTCAGTCATCCAGAAGCTTCTGTCCTGGGAACTTGTTTATTGTTCCAGACTCTTCAAAATTGCAAGGGTTGAATCCTTAACAGATTTCAGATTGGTGCTTTGGCACTAAATTGTGCCCTTCCCCAAGCAAGAGTGCTCTGCAAGTAGCTTCTCCACAGAGACAGATGTGGTTGGCATCATGGGTTGAATGTTACAGGATGGCATCACTGTATCCCACGGAACCTACTTCTGTAGGATCTTTTATAGTTTAATTGTAGATGGGAATTTGGAACTAAGACTGAATTAGAGAATAACCTGCTCTACATCGTAAGGCAGAGTGTCAGTGCTTTCCAAACCCTGGAGTTCAGCCCCAGGCAAGCCTCATGCCCTCTAGTACAGACAGAACATACTACTTGGTAATAATACAGTTTCACTGCAGGAGTTCTTTCAGCTTCCTTCATATCTGTCTAGCATATCAAATAGCCTTTTGCAGTCTCATATTGTATGAATAGCTGTTCATTTTCTTACATTTGAGATTAACAGAGCTGGAAGAGAGAGTTTTCTGACTTTTATAAACTGTTTCAGTATTAAAAACCAACATACTGGACTTTGTATCTGCATGCAGTAAGACAGAGGACATTTAATAATGTCATGGTAATTGTGACTTTAAAAAACAGGAATTTCTGCAACTGAAGCTGTTGATTTTCCCTTACATGTGTATCTTTCTGTGTCGGTGAACTGCGTATCAAAATTTAATTTGTATCATCTTTTGTGAATGGAATGGAGCAACATTTTAAAGGTTACTGTTTAAAATGTTCTCCTTTCATCAACTCCAGCACTGCAGTGAATACAGGCATTGTGGATACTTAAGCAGGGAAAAAAACAAAGGAGTAACTGTTCTAAATAACTGGAATATTTTTTCAGAATTTTTATGATAATTATTAATTGCTATGCTTTTTCAGAAATGGTCATAAAGATCAGGTTCAACTGATCCTTGCAATTACAGCAATAAAATTTTATGTATATATAAACTTAAGCTGTGTTGACATCCACTTAATCTTTAAAGTTTATATTGATTGTTATGGGAAGATATTTGAAATCTAAAGAAAAAAGATTGGTGTAAGAGAAACAGCCCTCTCTAGTCTGACATCTTTGAGATGTAAGATTAGCATTTGAAATGAAGAGTTCTATGTTAATCCTTCAGAAAAGTGGGACCTAAATTCTTCTGAAAATAAGGAATTGATACTATTCTTCTGCAAGAGTCCCTCTTTATTTCATAGTATATTTTCAGTGACAAATCAAGATTACTTTTCTGACACTCAAAATGTGAATAATAATTGGAACACTGAACATTTCTTGCTTTCAGAACATCTTAATTGTAGATGCTCTTGCATCCAAGTACTTATTGGCTGTCCAGACCCCAAGTTCATTATGGAAAAAGTTAAGACAGTATTTACATAAAGATATGCATCTGTTTCTCACTTTGTGATGGTTGAAGTTTCCTTTTTGCTTTCTCTTGCTCCATAATCAGTGAAGATCTGCATATGGTTCTTTATCATCACCTATATCCTCAAGCAAATACTTAACTGACATGAGTAAGTTAATCAGATCCTGA
Source organism: Chloroceryle aenea (assembly GCA_013399075.1). Lineage (NCBI taxonomy): Eukaryota > Metazoa > Chordata > Aves > Coraciiformes > Cerylidae > Chloroceryle > Chloroceryle aenea. The sequence goes on along the minus strand of VWZY01011718.1, from coordinate 305,613 downwards.
GCAGCAGACATGCCTGAAATTGTGGCTGTTGTATTTAAATACTCTTTCTGCTGTATGCCTCTAATTAAACCTTGCAGTTCTTACCTGAGACTTGGAAATTCTTGAAAACTTAAGTTTGTAAATTCTTCAAAACGAAGGCCACTGTCTCGATGTTATTGTAGTTGACAGGAGTATTTCTAGGTCACCTGGAAATAAACAAAAGCAGGTTTTAGATTTGCTGTTTCTCACTGTAAAAGTTCCTCACAACAATTTCAAAGAATGTGATGCAACTGTACAAATTAGGACTAGGTTGCATAATTTGTTAAAAAATAATATTTCAGTCACCATGACTACATCCCGGAATCGTTCTGTCCCACTTCAGAGAACATTATTCGATAGCGAGCCAACAGTAATGCTCTCTGTACCATCAGACTTCTTTGACCGGTGCAGTTTACAGCCTCCCTGGCAGACCTGTACCCTACAGACCAGTTTTTTATATATTTACCTACAGTACAGTAGCCCTACATTTTTCAGTGGAACTGCTTTTGGAGCAACGTTGCTGTTCCATGTGGATGTAGGAGTCCACTAAGTTGGTCCTAAGTGGTAAGATTAATATATTATTTTAATTATGTGCTTATAACTGACATTATCTTGTGCATCCTGTGTTCAACATTATGGAGGCTAACTTGAGGAAAACACTGCAGAAGGTTAAGGCAAATACATCATATTGCACTTTCATCCTGAGATCTTTCAACCACAGGCTGAGGAATTGCACCGGCTAAGACTGACCATACTGGCTGCACACATGAGCATATTTATAACAATGTTACTGCAAGGAAGACTAAAAGATGTATTGCATTTTTCACCATTCTTTGATACCAGATACTGTTTGACACCAGCCAATAGCTACTCTCTGCCTGTGGAGAAACTGTTGTTATGGTTGTGGTCGCTGTGGGGAAACACGAAAGCAAAGGCAGAAATCCAGGGCAGACTGCTGATCACCTACTAATAAAATACAAGAATAAAATTGCCACAACCTTCTAGATAACAGCTTACAGTATATTAGCTCTGTTCACTCTGTTCCCTGTAAACAGTATTTTGACAAACCATTCTCTGATCTGAAAATGTTGGTAGTCCATAAATTCTCTGAAGATTATGGTGAACTGTTGCAGAATGATTGACTGCATCACTTTATTTTTTTCCATAGTTGTTGAAATTATTATTTTTTTACAATGAACTCGGACATTTACTGATTTGCAGTTAGTATATTTTGGCAATGCATCCAAAAAGTCTGGCATCAACTTACAACAAAAGTAGGGAAGAATGAAATAATGTATCGTGGAAATCCCCACTGACCCGTGCATTATATATGTGGTTTTTATTTTGTTCTTAATGGCAACTGTCAAAACAGGCACCTGTGAATCAGAACTTTTTTTTTAAGCATGTTCCACTCTTCCCCCAAGAAAGAAATCTCTTGTTTGGCACTTCCTATTGTTGTAATCCAGTTCAAAGGCTGCACTTTGAATAGATTCCTCATTCTTTGGGCTTAAGCTGAGAGATTTAAGACTTATTTAAAAATGTAAGAACTTAACAAGAACAAAACTTAACTTAGAACTACATTATTAAATACTTTATTGCTCTGGCAATGATGTTAAGAAATGTTTGTTTGCCATAGATTTGTGGTATCTAGTTCCCTGTACAATTTTTTTACAGCCATTGTTTATTCACTGGTATGCGATGAATAAACTTACAGTGCCCTACCTTAAAGTGTGACAAATAAGGATAAAAGAAGGCTAACCTGAGCTTCAGGGGGTAGCAGGCATCCTGCACTTCACACCTGCTTGCATGGAACTTGCTTGCGTAGACCAGGCTCCAGGCTTTGCAGGGAATTTTGTTTTGCACGATGACCAGAAACAGTTCTGTAATGGGACGACTCAGAATGACTTTTTGTATCACTCACAACATATTATTTGGTGTTCAGGGTGCATTATGTACTTTTGAGTTTGCGTAACATGGACATCACTTCAGCTCTCCGTCTGCTTGTGTTGAAATCAGTCAAAAAATAAGATTGAATTTTATGTTCTATTACACTTCCATTGAGTAAGAACCATCTGGAAACTCCATACTTAGAAGATGATGTTGGATCTTGCAGCAGTTTCTACTCTGCAAGTAGCAGAAAAAATCTTATACCCTGAATGTGAGTTTATTATTTCATTCCAATAAAAAAACAAACACTCTCCTGCTCTAATAAACAGCTCATGGGAGACAGCAGAGGAAAATTTCAACCATATCGGGTTGTTAAAGCTGTATGCCGTGGTAACAAACACCCACTACTAGATTGTTCATCGGCGGTCAACTACAAGGCCTGTTCTGAGGTTAACTTTTACAGAGTTGGCCTGTTCGATGTTTTTAAACTGCGCAATGAAGACGGGGACACTTTTGCGTTGGGTGCGCTAAGTGGAGGGTTTATATCCTATGGCTAGGGACGAAGGGCAGCGTTTGTATCACGGTGGACAGCAGGGCCGGTTTCACCGCTCCTCGGTGTCTGGTGTAGGCAACGCCGTTAGGCCCCTGAGTGCGGCAGGGCACACCCGCAGCTGACCTGGAACGCTGGCGGACACAAGCGCTTCGCAGTGTTCTCTCCCTTGACAGGGTTTGCCGATCCTGATGCTGTTCAGTCACCGAAACCAAAC
>VWZY01011718.1:234127-291139 GCA_013399075.1 Chloroceryle aenea | reverse complement strand
GCGGAGAGAGCACCGGGTACCTCCTGATCCCCTCCGAAAGCACCGCAGGAAAACTGGTGCCCAGCGCTGGGGAGAGCAGGAGGCTGGTACAGCCACATCGCTTCTGCGCCATGCCGTGCTTTTCTGACCAGACCCGTGTGCTCGGCTTTGGTAGAGCCCGCTGGTGGACCGGGACTTCAGGGCCTTACACAGAACGGTTTGCAGACAGGGAAAACGGTGGAAGCTTAGAAGCGTCCTTTCTAATAAGAAGAGAGACAGAGAACAGGCTGTAGCTTCACCATGTGGGGCAGTGATGTAGCTTGCCTTTTAGTGGATTATGACTGAAAGTAGGTTGTGATGTGACAGAACAGAGGGAAGGGGAGGGAGTTTGGCATTGGAAGGAAGCTTGGAGAAAAGTGGCCTTCAGCGCTTGTGTGTTTGGCCTGAATGTAAGGGAATTGTCGAGTCTTACACAGAGCATTGGGTCACACCTGAAGTTAGGAGGCTATGCTTTAACTGCCTGTGTGCTCCACAGAAAAACAATGAGGTTTATTTAATGCTGATGTGCATTAAAATGGAAAATATTTTGTTTAAATTTTAATTTGTTGTGTTTTCTCTTGCACTTCTATTTTTGTTAAAAATAAGTTGAAGGAAAGTGCCAAGAAGTAGACTTTCTTCTATTAAGAGTCAGAATTATTTCTGTGAAAGGAAAGATGACGACTGCACTTTTGGAAGAGGTATTGTCAAGCTTATTTACCCAGTGGAAAGAGGATGTGTTCTAGATGTGTTCTGGCAAATAATAGCAGTAATCCAGCAGAAAATAGTAGACTATTGAAAACTAAACAACTGAACCAACAAGTGTGCCCGTTTGCCTCATCTGCTGAACAGTCATTTGGTAGAATGGCCCAGCAATTCTTGTATCCACTTTCTACAGCTGAAATAGGACTTTCTGAAACAAATGGTAATTAAATTGAATTGTTTTGAGACTGGAGCTCTTGATCTTCTGTTTGATGGAAGGTGGTACTTTAGGATGTAGTCTGCATGGTAGGAATGATGGCCTGCTGGGCAAAGCTGTGGCTAGTAATCATGAGTCTGAATATCGTCTTGGCCCTGTCATTTATCTTACAGTCCTCAAGCAACTTAACTCACACTTCAGTTTCCTCTCTGTAAGTAAGGTATATGTCAGTATTTCTCTGCTTCTTGAAGGGCAGCGAGGGTAAAGTGCAGTGAAAGATTGCAGGGCACTCTGAAATGTCACATGCATTAAAGACAAGTGGGTTTTAGTTGAGTAATCTTTGTGCTTCAGATTTTGTCTTTAGGCATTTACTTTGTGGAAGAGAATGGAGAGGAGCAACAGCCATCTAGTCTGGTTGAAGGACTGGGGAAGGCGTTAGGATAATTCTTTTATTCTAGCCAATTCAACAGCATGTTTCCCTCCTCTATTCCACAGACCGGTTCTATCTTACATTTTCTATTGCAGCTGTTGCTTTGATCTTCTGTTAACTACTCCTTCATTAACAGAGCTCCCTGTCCTTTTGCTGTTGGGGTGTTTGCAGTAACAGCTCTTTTGTCTGCTAGACTGAAGATCCACATCTCTTGGAGCACATCACTGTTTTCCCACCAGTGGTTTTCCACTAGCATGCTGGTTTGGGTACGAAGCATTCCAGCCGGCTGGAGGCTCTCTCTGCCTTAGCTGAAAGGGTGGCAGTACGACTGCAGCTCTGCACAGGCTGCTGCTGTCCCAGCTGGGATGGTCTGTACGAGAAGTGGGAGGTGGCCAAGCATTTGGAGAAGGGACATCAGTGACTGTTCCAGTCAGAAGTGGAGGCTGATACATAGGTCTAATGATGTCTTGGCTTTCCTGTGTTGTTTATCATAGGCTTTATATGCTGTGTTTTCTAAAGCAGAAATCTTACAGTGCTGTGGCCAAGTGTTGTGTGATGTTGTGTTTCTTGTGCATTTAGCAAGATGATGATCCCAAGTCACTGCTGTAGAACAAAACCATTTATTATATGCAGTGAGCTTTCCAGCTGTCCTGTGGAATGACACTGGTACAATTAAGTACTAATGGAGCAGGGTTAGTTGATACAGTTGTATGAAAATAAAAAAATCTCTCAGTGCTGCATTTTTAATTTCTACAGTGTTGCTTGCTTATGCTCCATCCTATTCAGTCTTGCCTTTGATGCCGCAGGTATTTTTTCCTAGTAGCTGTGAGGTGCCTCTGGAAGCTCTTATCTCCTGATGAGAGCTTGCTTCTTTCTGATTTTGAAAGTGGGCATGGTGGGATAGCAGGTGAAAGAGGAAGCTGTTGTTTTTACAGGAGCTTTCCTCTTTTTTTTGAAAAGCTGACTCTTCCTGGCTGCCCACTTCACAGAACAACCATCCAGGTTATTTGAGCTAGAGACATCATATGCTCTCTAATGGATTTTTGTAAAATGGAGGTCTGAGCAGTAGCTTCCTGTATGAGAGAGAGTTTTCCATGGTAAGATGTGCAAATTACAGGCTTCAGAGAGAAATCTGAATGTGAAGTGAAATAATGAATGGTGAGACATGCTTTTCTAATGGCCATTTTTTCAGTGTAACTTTGGTTATGCTACAGTATATTACACTTACTACCCATAGTAGTGAGTGTAATATAAATATTTAATGTCTAATGTTTCATAAACTAACATTTTAAATACCATAACTATGTTCTTTGCTGTCTTAATTTTTTTTTCTAAAGAGATAATCCTGATATTCATAAATCAGGACTTGCTTGGAATGAAAATATGGGAGTAGATTTTTATATTAATTTATCTTTAGTCCTTTTCCTGCTTCTTAATGCTTTTGGATGGCTTAGAGTGAAAATTTAATTTCTGAGCAGTTGGGGCAGATCGTAGTTCTGGATTACATTATGTTCTGGAAGATTTGTTATGTAGCAGGGAAGATCTCATTTGGCATAAAACATGTTTTGCAAAAAGATTGAATAGTATTCTGAATGTGTTTTTCACTGCTCTCATAAGCAATGCTAAGAAAGGAAAGAAAAGTTGGTTTGTTTTTTTCATCTGGTTGTGTTATGGTGAGGGAACAGTTTTGGATTTTGGGGAATTTACTAGGAATGCAGATTAATAGTAGCTGGGTAGAAAGCATCCTGTTTGTTGTAAGATGGGAAGTGAGTCATTGAGTCCAGGTCCTCTACCATTATGGGAATGACATCATATAATTCCTTATAAGCATTCTTTCATTCCTGACTTTTCCTTGGTCAAGAGAACTCCTAGTGATGTTCACCCACTCAGCCATGTCAGAAAATGCTTATTCATTCCCTTTTTCCTATTTTTTATTTTTCTGAAAAGAGCCAACTGAAAATGTCTCAGAACCCTGACAAGCCACATTCAAGTGAAGAAAAGTTGAGTGGTTTGGAGGATGGTCAAGAGGAGAGCTTGGACAGCCTGGATCAGTCTATCAGGAAAAGAATACGACAGAGTGCTCCAGGGTTGCAGAGAGATGATACTCCGAAGTGTAAGCAAAACTGCTTTATTAAAAAAAAAAGAGTAAATTCTATATATTTTTTGTGGACATAATCCCAGTGTTTTATAGCATTCTCTGCAAGTTTGACTGCTTTGCAGTTAAATATCCTGTGACTCCTGACCATTTGCTTTGTAACTGTAACACCTTTCTCCCCATTCTGTTGGAGTACTTAACTGTACACAATAGCCCTATTGCTCCAGCCACATCCACCTTCAGTACCTTTGCCTGTCTGCACGCAGGGGAAGCAGAGCACCCCTGCTGTGTGTTCCAGATAAGCTGTTGCTGCTCTTTGCATTATCGGCTGAACCTTCTGGAATATTGCAGCCTCCGTGTCTACTGCAGGGCAAGGAAGGCTGGTATTAACAAAGTAATGCCCTGTCATCTCTCCTCCAGTCCAGATGGCAAGTGGTATATTCAGTGGGAATACTGCTGCTAGTGTCAAGCAGGACTGCATATTTGAAGCTTATTCCTAGGGCGTAGTTTTCTTCATCATTTGGCTTTTAACACAAGGAGCTGGCAGCAATATGGCTACCACTTATTTCTGGAAAATCTATAGATAAAAAAAAGAGGAGGTTTTCTGGTCCCAGGCATTCAATTCAAAGAGGCAGAATTGGTCAGGTAACTAGTTCCAAATTTCTGTAGAGAGTGTCTCAGCTTGTAACACTTTATTTGTTGTATTTTTATTTTTCAGTGGTGTTCATTATTACTTGAGGTTTAGTTCAATGTTTGGTGTCACACTACACAGAGGAGATGTTCTGAGGGAGTTTGTGCTTGTAGGTCTTGCTGGCTGCCTGACAGAAAATGTGATGATATGTGTATATGGAGGGGGTTACGAACACGTGAAAGAAAAACGCATAACAGTCTTGCACTGCACTGTGCCACAAAGGAGTATTTGGTCTTGATCCCTCCCCTTTTGTAAGGGAGCAGATACACTGTGGGAATGAAGTAACATGATTTAAGAGTGTTCTTTGGTAAGTGAAAGGGTCGTAGATTTTAGTGCATCCATTGCTGGAGTGAAGTCATTTGGCAGTTGGACAAGAGCTCTCTCATTCGTCTGTGAACTTTGTCCTGCTGGTTCTCAGAATAGAAATCCTCGCTGTGCTCCTCGAGACACTGTGCAAGATGAAGTTCCAAGCAGAAGGAAATAAGGGTGTAAGAGTGCTGCACGAAAAGAGAGAGATACTAATGAAGAACTAGCACATTGGAACCATACCATATATACTTACAGCAGCTCTAATTGGCTGATAAGTGCTAGGCAGTTACTTCTAAAGGACTTTTTCTGTTACTAGTTTGAAGTGCAATCCCACTGGATTATCAAAAGAGGCAGATACGATAGTTTGCCTGAAACATATCTCAGTGAACCCAGCATCTGAAGATTCCAGTTTGGTTTGTTTCATTTGGGGAATTTGTATGTTGCTCCTTTGCCCAAACTGTAGTTGTGAGACATGGATCCATTAGGATGTTTCTCTTGTGACTCTCCCCATCTTCCTCTCCACTCGATGGCTTCTGGAGGAGCCAAGGTGAACCTTGCTGTTCTTATCTGCCTAACCTGAGGACACTATGATCTGGCCTTCTCCTTTTTCTCAAGTACCAAGGAAGAGCTGTGGTGGTGCTTCTGACTTTTGGCAAGGCGTTGCAGTGCGTTTACACACATTGTTTGTACCAATGCTAGCACGGCTTGGAGGAGTCTTTACCACAAGGGCTCAGTGCCAGCAGCTTTCAGTTGGCTTCAGTGGGGACGGGGTTGCTCACATAACCAGCATTGGCCGACACCCTTGTCATCTTCTCTGCCTTTATGCTGACTAACATAATTTGACTTCTGTAACTTCACTTATATTCACTTATATTAACGGGTGCAACCTTTTTCATGGTGAGGGTTACAGCACTGGAACAGGCTGCCTAGGGAGGTTGTGGAGTTTCCTTCTCTGGAGACATTCAAGACCCACCTGGACACATTCCTGTGTGACCTGATGTAGGTGATCCTGCTCTGGCAGGGGGGTTGGACTAGATGATCTTTCGATGTCCCTTCCAACCCTGAACATTGTGTGATTCTGTGACTTGGTTTTGGGTCTGTGACACTTCCTGCACTACCACAATGCCAGCAGTGTCCCAGGAGGATGTTCTGTAGTCCAGAACAATTAGGAGCCATAATTCCCAGTGCATCCAGGAAGCAAATTAAGCTTTCTGAGGTTGTGCCTCTTCTACCTTCTAGATTTATAAAGTCAGTCACTACCTTTCTCTCCTGCACAATGAAAACTGGCCTGCTTTTTGAGGTTTGGTGCTTCCCCCTACTCACTTGTACGCCCCAGGGCCTAGATTGAACCTGCTCGCCCGTCCCTGTCAGTCCCAAATGCCTGCCAGAGGAAGAGGTCTTGCACATGGGTGCTGGGGCTAGGTCTTGACATCCTCTGTTGTTTGGATGATGGCCTCTGGGGGAATAAAGAGAGTTTGGAGAAGTGCCAGTTTCACTGGAAGTAGCAAGAATAATTAGCTACTAGTGTGTTACTGCTTAATGATGGTTTGTTTGCCGACTGCTGTAGGGTTGAAGTCACTTCCTTGAAAAAAATAAAATTGAAATGGCAACTTCTGCACAATAATTGGGGAAATAGTGTGGTAGAATACCAGAATACCAGTATTTTTGATGATTTCTTCCTCCAGTATGGAGAGGGATGTGAAGAGGCTATTAAGCATTCCTAGAGAAGTGGAGGTTTAGTTGTGGAGGTTCTTTAGTTTTGTTTTTTTAGAAGAGCTTGATCAAACTGATATGCTGAGCCCAGAGTATGAGCTGGGTTTCATTCCTTGGTCTTCTGGTTTGGTTTCTTCAGGTTTGGACTCCAAACCTGTGTCGCCCACCATCAGGAAAGAAAGGGAAGGAAAGGAGAAGAATGTTCAGATACCGTCTTTTGGCCCTCTGTACTGTCAAGAAGGTGGAAAGGGTCCAAAAATATTAGCAGATGTTTTTCCCCAGACTTTTATAGGTAACTGACATTTTAATTTCTGTTGCAGCTAGTCCTCCTCGGCCTGTATCAATAGAAGAGCTCATGGAAACAGCTAAAGGAGTAACCAACATGGCATTAGCACATGAAATTGTTGTTAATGGAGACTTCCAGATAAAACCAGCTGAATTACCAGAACACAGGTAAGATTGTTACCAAATAGATAAATAAACAAAATTTGCATTTGTAGAACTGCAGAACAACTCCAGTGGATCAGGCAAAGGCTCTGGTTAGTGTCTGTCTGGCAGTGCCTGGCTGGAGCTAGGAAAGAACGTAAGAAGAATGTGGTAAGCCTGCATTTCTGCTTCCCCAGAAACGTGTGCACATGAAGGTTGAACCTCTTGGAGTAACGTGTGGTGCAAATCCCAGTGTGGTGTCTGTCAGTGTCCCCTTGCCCGGAGTCTCATTGCAGCTACAGGTGGTGCTCTTAGCATCTTTTAAGCTTTCACTGCCTGTGGGAGTAAAATAAAATGCTCATCTTTTTGGCTGCTTCTGTCTGTTTTTCCAGGATTTTTTTTACATGAACAGAACTGGGTGTTTATCTCAGAGTAGCTGCAATATTTATGTGTTGAAATGCAGAAGCTTTTGTGTCAGGGAAGTTACTGTATTTCTTTTTGGCTTGCTTAATGAATTTTACTGGTAGAAGTGCATTTACTTAGTGAGGAAAGGAACTTTGAAAGGAACATTTTGAAAGCAAGCTGTATTTTTTGTGATATCTTTTATTTTTCTCTTCCAGCTGTTTGGTTCAGAGGTAACATATGATAGATACTGCCAAGGATTTTAATTTGTAGCTGCCTTTGCTTGTATGTAACCCTTTATTAGGATATAAGCCATTCTAAATCTCGTGTTCAGTCTTTCTTGCTTTTCTGAATAACTTAAAATGACACGTCTCTTCTCTGTTAATTGTTGTATATTAATTATTACATTATATTCATATTACTACCTGCTCTTCTGAAGGAGCTGCAGGTTATCTTTGCAAGGTGGTACAGAGACAAGTATTGTTCTTTTTAACTGGTCATATTTGCCCACAGCTTAGAAAAAAAAGTAAGAGATATTGTGCATAAAGCTTTCTGGGATTGTCTGGAAGCTCAGCTGAAGGAAGATCCACCGACATATGACCATGCAATTAAACTACTGGGAGAGATTAAAGAGGTAAGATGATGTGATGTTAAGGTAAATTATTGAATTTGAGTAGCTGCATTGATATGTATGAGCAGAAGTGGTTGCAGTTTGGCTTTTCATAAGGGACTCTTGATCTTTTTCATTACTGTATCATTGTCTGAACATACCTAAGTTGTATATAGGTTGTGTAAACCCAGAGGAGAAATCTGAATGTAAAAACAAGTGGAAAACCATGTAAGATGATGAAAAGGTAAGTAGCACTAGTTTCATAATCCCAAGCTTTCTTCACGTTATGACAGTGGTGGTAGTTACAGTATCAATGGAATGCCTCAACACTGGGCTGACAAAACAAAACTGAGCAGAATAGTCTGAAGAGAATAAGTCTTACTACAGAGTATTTACCTCTTACAGAATGAGCCGAAAAAAGAGACTCCACTTGTAACAATTAGTTTAAATAAGAAGTGGTTCAAGAACTGTTTTGATCCTTGTAGTCTTAGATATGTAGAACTAATGCACTGTTAAAAACTTTCCATTTCAGAATCTCCTGTCTTTCTTGTTGCCTGGTCATACTAGGCTGAGAAACCAGATTACAGAAGTTCTTGATCTGGATTTGATAAAGCAGGAGGCAGAGAATGGAGCCCTTGACATTTCTAAGTTGGTTGAATTTGTTATTGGGATGATGGGGACTCTCTGTGCTCCAGCTCGAGATGAAGAAATTAAGAAACTGAAAGATATTAATGAAATTGTTCCTCTGTTCAGGTACTGAAATGGTATTTATTAGTCATATTGAGAGTCTCTTAAAATATTTTTAGTTGTGGGGTGGTTTCCAGCAGGGCAACCAGCAAATCTTTGTTGAAGAAAAGAGCTATAGGGAAGAGAATATAGTTGTGGATGTGAAGGGGAGAGATGCTCCGTAAGGCTTTAACAAGGACCATCTTTGTTCTGGTGAACTGGAGCATTTGTCTGGCTCCTGCATGGCCCTGAGGACATTTTCTTAAATGTCAAATGATCTTAAGCCTTAAGATAGCAGGCGAATGATCAGTTTGTATCAGAATTTACTGTCGACAGCAGAAGGGCAAAAAAGGCAAGCAGGAGCATAGGAAGAAGGTATTAATGTTCTCCAAAGTTTGTAGCTTTCCCCCCAGTTTAAGCTCTCTTTACCTCCCACCCCACTCCCTGTATAATATCCTTTCAGTTCTAAAGGGAGTGTCCATACCACATCTGGGAGCACAGAAGCTTCTGTTTTGTCACCATGTTCTTAGTTGAACAGCTTAAGGTCTCAATAGTTAGAAGAAATTCCATTAACTTTGTTGTCTTCTAATTTGGTAAGCTTCCAAGAGCTCAGGATTGACTTGGTAGAAATATTGCCAGCAGGAATTACATTGCTTTGAAATGAAGCTGTTTCTTTGATAGTTTTTTGTTTGTTTGTTTTCTATTTTTCCCCTCCTTGGGTCTGATTATTTACTTCCCACTGAGGTTGGCTTTATAGGCTGCCACCAGAGACAGTGTGCGAGCTCGGAAACCCAGGTGTCCATACGGTGTTGCACATCCTGGGAAATACAGTCTGTGGAGCTAGTGATGTTAATTCCACAAAGGCTTTTTTACAGGAGAGCAAGATTTATTTCCTACATGGCACATGCATGTACATGCTTGCTCAGGCTTTCTCTCTGTCTCATGCTCTTAAGTGGTTAAGCACCTTGTTAGTGTTCCCCATGCATGTTTTTGCTCTTTCCTTAGACAATCTGTAATGTAAATAGTACCTCTTAAACATCTGCAGCCTTGATTAACTTTTTCTGTTTGTTTGTTTAGAGAAATTTTCTCTGTATTAGACCTAATGAAAATGGATATGGCAAACTTCGCTGTCAGTAGTATTAGGCCAAAATTAATGCAGCAGTCTGCTGAATATGAAAGAAAGAAGTTTCAGGAGTTTCTTGAGAAACAGCCAAGTATGACTTTGTTCCTTTCTTTCTTCCCCTCTGACCTCCCAGTAAACTGCGTGTCTTTGCTTGTAGATCATGAAAATAAATAAGATTTTAAAAAATAAATTCTAGAATTCATCTGGTAAATAACAGATTGTGCCCCAAACTGTAGTTTGAAAAAATCTGCTGGAACAACAGTTGTGTTCTTAGTACAGTAGAGTTCAGTTTCATTCCAGTACAGTGTAGGGCTTGATTACCCAGCATCATCTCACCTCCACTTTCCTGTAGCTGTGTGGTTGTAATTTTGTCTTAGATGTTCTGCTTAACGCAATAAATGAAGTGCATGCCAATAACTGATATTGTGGGTATTGATAATAGTAACTAATGGGATTATTTTACTGATGGAAAAAAACTAACTGTGAAAAAGAATTTTCTTAAGAAGATTTTTTTTTTCCCCCCTGCTCTTCCAGATTCTTTAGACCTTGTCACAAGATGGTTGCAAGAAGCAGCAGATGATCTTGCAAAGCTGAGATGTAAAATGTTGCCACCACACTGTAGTGGTGATGGTGCCACTGGTGGAGCTCCCACCTTGAGCTCCACTGCTGTACAAAATCAGGCTTACCTGAAGCTCCTAAAGTGGGATCATGTAAACAGACCCTTTCCAGAAGTAGGTATTTAACAAAAAAACCCCAACTATTTCTGTGCCTGTTCTGCTTTTTTATTTCTGGGATATAACAGAAGCTGTTGGGTTTGTAGCTTTGCCACAGGTGCAATATTAAAATTTATCTGGAGTGAGAGCTCAGGTAGCTCCTGGGTGCTTCTTTTTCAGTGTTGAAACTTACTTGGTTGGAAAAGAGGAGTTCGTTCTTTTCATTTTGTTGCTGATATTTGCTTGCTGAGTATGTGTCTTCTGTGTTTTTGTCTTAACCTCACTGCTGTGAACAGGAAACATCACAACGTCGCAGCCCCACATTCTCACTTTATTCTGTGCTGGCTTCCTCCTTTGCAGACAGTGCTAATGGACCAGGCTCGCTTTCAGGAGATACAGCTGGAGCTGGAGCAGCTCCTCCTGATTGGGACAGTCCTTCTGGTCACGTTCAGTGCAGCAGGCTCGGCCCTGGTTGATATGCCTGGATTTGCTGAGAAAATCAAAACCATCGTCAAGGTGCTGCTGACAGGAATGCATCTTCCGTGAGTATGGAATAGTCCCAGCCACACAGGGCCAGGGGGTAGTTTGGTTTTCACCCAAGTAAATAACCAGTTTAAGCTTCTCTCCGGCTGTGAATGGCAGAACATGTAGAGGAAGTGCTGAGGGGTATTTGTGAGTCCAGGATGACAATTTTTATTCAGCTTATTCACACAACTGTCTTTTCTTGCTCTGTTATTTTCTGACATGTACATGGCTTTTTATTCAGAATATATTTTTCATACATTCTCTAGGTCCTTTAACCTGAAGGAGTCTTTGGCTACCATTGGTGAAAAGGTGTGTGTAGAAGTTAACAGCTGCCTTTCCCAGCATGGCTTTACACCGTTCTCAGCGGAGAGGGAGACTGCTCTGAAAGGACAAATCCAAGCAGTGGCCAGTCCGGATAACACCATCTGCAAGCTCATAGGTATGCTTTGCAAAACTGCTCTGTTCTTGAGCAGCACTCGTCTGTCTCTGTGCAACTGTTGGTGGCATGTCATGCATGCTTTCTGGTTTGATGTGCTTTGAATACCTGTTTACTTGGTTCAGGCTTTCTGTATTTTATGTGAGATTACATTATTTTTGATTGACTGTCTCTTGTGAAAACAAACCAAAGCCCTTGGTCCAATTTTTCCAGATTCTCGAATTCAAAAGTTTCTGGAGAATTATCTTGCATCTAGTCAGCAGAAATCACTACCTGCTATTCCTGGAGGATTAGGCCCTATTCAAAGAGAGCTGGAAGAGATTGCTGTCAAGTATATTCGTCTTGTCAACTACAACAGAATGGTCTTCAGCCCTTACTATGATGCAGTCCTTGGCAAAATACTGACTAAGGAAGAATCATAAACCCAGTTTGTACACTACCAGTACGGTATTGTCAGCTATTTTTAATAATTGCACCAATATTTGTCTAGGAAAACAGCTTTCCATGTAAATACTGGTTCCTTTTAATTCACTGGTGATATTGGTGAGGAAAATACCTGAGGTGCAAAAGGGGTTCTGAAGGAAATGGTATGAGACAGATGCATTTTTAACGTACGTATGCAACCTGGGGGGGGATGTCTTAGTAGTTTTCTGGCTGCAATTTTAAGATTTTTGAGCTGATGATAAGTAGGACAAATTTAAGAACCAAACTTTGTATTTAAGTGGCTCATTTTAGGGCATTTTACTCTAATTTACTGTGAATTTGCTTTAATTAATCCAGAGCAGATTAGCAATGGTCCTTCCCAGAAGGGGTGATTTGGCTTTAAAAATTCTAAAGAAAGACATAAAAAAGCTAAAATTCTAGAGAAAAGAAACTTTAACAAGAAAAAAACAAAGCCAAACAGCACTTTATTGTAACATTATGGTAGGCTACTAGTTTTTTCTGCAATTTACTGCATTTTTAATAGCATTTTTTTGCTGTTTACCTGCAGATGTTACAAAACGCATAATATATTTTTGTAGCAAATTTTCTGGTTATTGGGTAACTGTCCTCTGCTATGTACAGTACTTACAAAGGTGGCAATCTTATAGATTGCAGCTGTATTTATCTCTTGTAAAGACTTCAGAAGGGCAGAGCTAAAATGTTTTGATAAAAGTGTCATTTCTTACCTTTTTTTTGCTAGTAGTTTACTCCTTTTTATGTGAAATACTAATTTTAAAGTAAATCTTTGCCATTTTCAGAAGGTGGATGTAAAGTGGGTGAAACTTTAGGCTGAGAATTTTACTGTTTTTTTTAGAACTACAACTGGAGATGGTTGCATATTCAATCTTCAACACTATATAGGAAGTGCAGAGCACTATCAGAAGTACAAGTGATTTTAATGTACGGTGAGAAGTGGATAATTTACAGTTAGGATACACAGGGAATATTTTCAGTAGAAGATTTTTTCACTTTGTAGATGTGTTCTTGAAACTTAAAATAGTTGTAGGTCTTGACTTTAACTACATGTTGTACAGATGGGTGTTCATAGAAGAGCTCAGTGATCTTATAGCCTTGTTGCAATTTCAGACTCAGCCAGGAGGTAAGTACAGTTGGCACTTTCCTCTAGTTGAGTACAGTGCTGTATTACAGTAATCAAAATTTGATGATTTTATGAAAGCAAAGTTCATAGTTATAAAGTGTCTCAAGTACTAGACTATCCAAAATAGTATGTGTTGCCTTCTTTAAAAAAAACCAAAACAATGAACAAGTTAATAAATAAAAGGGCCCTTTTATTGTTAACATCCGGGTTCATTTTATTAACAACTAGTCAAGTAAAATAATAGAACTACAAGGAAGCACTTGATGATAAATCACCACTGATGCTTCCCTTTCTGTTTTCCTTTAAGTGTCAGTGTGGATGTAGCTGCACCAAGGTTCATTTTGGAGGAATGTGGGATAAGTAAGACCTTTTATTCCTTATTAGCTTGTGCAACTATAAAAGAAATCTTTCATTAATTCCAAAACCCTGTAAGAGGTCACCACCTCAGGCAAGTGATTTTTCTCTTGGCTAAAAGTACTCAGGCAAATGGTTGTCTGTCTTTCAATCTTTCTTTGATAACTCAAATCTGAGTAGGTTGATTAGCCAGAAAAAAAGTTCTGAGGAGGTTTTTGGTGTGGCCCGTGTCGTTGTTTGAATCAGAAAAGGATACTACAGAGGTCTTCAGGATTGCTGAATCTGCTTACTGTGCTGCGATTAGTGCGGGATCCCCCTCAAAATCCAGCCTCTAGCTGTGCAGCTCCAAAACATTAATGCAGTAGTCGGTGCAGCAAGAGCTACCAGAAGCATTGATAGAGACAAAAAAAATTAACCAAGATGAAGCTGGTTTCACTTTTGTTAACTGAGAGTCGCAGAAGTTATCAAGTGCTGCTGTTATATTTTAGTATTGCCTGCCTTTAAAAGCCCCTGTGAATTGTACAAAAATTTAGATGCTGTAGGGAATGATCTCAAGGATGTGGAGAGGAACAGCATCGTGGTGAAACAATGTACCAAGAAATGGCTGTGAAAAGTACGTGACTGATGCCAGAGTGCCCGGGACTGTAGTACCAGTAGGTAAGATTGTATTTGATTCATCTAGGAGATGGCTGCTCCCAGTTCAGGGTCCAGCTGTCCTTGCTGGCCAGCTCCTGCCTGCTCTTCTCTCGGAGCGTGGACTAGGCCCTGCACGTGGGTGGCTTGCAGGGTCAATGCACTAAATCCCATCTCTTCTTGCAGCAGAGGTTTGATCCAAAAGCTTCCTGCAGAAAAAGTTACAGCACCCACATCTGGCTCCAGTCTCACCTCTGGGGGCACAGGCCACAGGGCTGGGTGTCTCTGTGGGTGGGTAGGTGTTGTAGGCCTGTCAATAGTACAGATTGTGAGAGACTGTGATAAACGCCCACAAGCGCAAACCATGTTACTGACTTTCCCAGGTTGGTTATTAAATGATAGTGGTTGACAAATAGTTTCTCTACATCCTCTTTAAAGTGGCAAAGCAAAAAAGCAATTCTAGGACGGGTAAGGCCAGACCCTCTCTCCATGTGAACTTTCTATGGTTATATACATATCTATCTATCTATATATATGCTGTCTCACCTGTTACTCGGGCAGATTGGAGCACTGACCCGCAGGCATTCACACTGCTGGTGGCAGGAATGTTTTTAAACTTGGCCGAGTATCTGAATTTCCTGTAGTCCATGGGGCTTCTTAGGGTCTTGCCAGAGTGCAATTCTGAATCCTCAATTACAAGTTAAAAGTGAAAGTATGCATAGAAACAGCTTTGAAAGTCCATATAGTGTTTTTGTTGGCTTGTTTGAAAATAGCAGGTGAAACTGTATGCTGATGTATTAACATGTAGCCTTGTACGTTAAGTGGAAGACCAATGCAGTTATCCAGGACCAGGCTGTGCTCCCTCCTACTCCTGGACAATCCCCATTAGAAATATGTACCGAGTTTGTCTTACAATGCTGTCTCCTTTAAACAGTCCTGGAATTAAAAGCAGCAGTATACTGTATCCTCTAGAAAAATGGAAAAAAGCTCATTCTAATATGTATGCTCTGATCAAGTTCCTGTGATGGTCTTATTAACATTGCTTTTGAAGTGGCTGAGTTATATTTAAGTAACTTGTTGTGTCCGAATAAAACCCGAATGAGGCATGACCTTATGGATATCCTTTTATTTTAAAGGAATGTTTTTTTTTCCATTTTCAACTACAAAACAGATTCCATACATTCTGCCATAAATAAAAATGAACAATAAGGCAGGACACTACATGGACAAACTGAGAACAACTGTTTTCCAGAAAATGTGAATTAAAAATGCTTCACAAGTATAAGCCATCCAGTTTTTAAAATAAAACTGTTGAAAACCCACAAGATTTCAAGTGGTAGATGTGAACACCCTTGAACAAAATGCAGTTTTGACATTTTGTACTTTTGGTTTTGAAAACCGAGTTTTGTTCAGAGCACATTCTAAGGTTGTTCTGGCTGTTTTCAGATCAAGAATCATATGGGAGAAGAGGCACCACAGTAACAAAACCATTTTCAGGATCTTTTTGTTTGCAGCTGTCCCTTTTAAATGCTTGACTTTTAAGAGACTGATGGACTCAATGCAAGTCTTTGTCTATCACAGTAGAACTCCAAACTTGTTTCACCGGATTCTCTTTTGCTGTCGTGCTCTGTAAATGTCATGTACAGGGGGAACTACAGATCCTTTCTCCTCGTCGTCGTCAGAATCTTCGTGCGGTCTCTTAACAGCCTTGTTGAGCATAGTGTTATTTTCCACAGGTCCATTGCCTTCCACGGCTATCTCGGGCAGGCCGCCGGTGATTATCCGTACAGCTTCATCAACAGCTTTAGAAAGAGAAAAAGATGAATTTAATTTGTGAAACTGGATTAGAAATAAGCATGCAAACGGGGACTCCCAAGATAGATATGTTGTGGAGATTTCTGGAACAGGAGCTGCTTTCCCTACCTGTTTGCCTAGAAATGCTAAGAATTAAGTTTTGACTGTCTAAAACTCCGAGCTACGGCAAACTCCAATTATAAAGCAAATGCTGCTGCTTCCCCTTGAGACATCCCTTTACACAAGTATTGAGGTTGTATGCAAGCTTAATAAAACAGAAAGCCTGCTGGGGAAACAGTAAAACTAGTTCATGATTCATCAGAAAGTATTCAGAGCAAGTCTCTGTCCGCTTATCAACAGAGAAAGCTTCAAAAATGCCATGTATCATTTAAGCAGATGTTTTATTTTCGCTCTAAAACAAATTAAATCATACCTTGCTTTCTCTCTGATCATTTGCTCACTAAACTAACAGAGGTGGTGAAAAGTAGGATTTTATCATCTCCCATTTTGTCTCAAAGCCTGGAGTAGGGATCTGTCCTGTTTTGTATTTCAGAACTCTACCTTCTCTGTAGGAGCTCAGGAAACACTGCTCTCGACTTGTTCTCAAGCGCTGCCATAATGTGCATTCAGAGTTACATCTACTAATGAACTTGCCATGCTGCAACTTTGTCACTTAATGTTACAGGTACAAAGCTGCTAGAAATAATGCCTTGCTTCTTGGGCGGGGTGTTCTGACAATCTTCACTTCTTTAAAAGTAACCACCCAAATGTTATTGAAGTAGCAGCTGCTCACTTTCAGCTTTTTGACTTTGTGTTGACCTCTCCCGCAGTTAAATGTGCAAACATCTCTATGCAGAGTCCAACCTGCAGCTGGAGCCACTTCAACAGTGTGTTCTTAATTACATCGCTGTAAACCAGGTCTGGGTTTTAGACAGCACTGTCCATATGTAAAACAAAGTCATATGCAGCACTATCACAGACTCCAGAGTGAACAAATTACTTACTGTCTGGCAGTTTGCATCTTCTAAATATCTCCATGAGCTCATCCACTTGAACAAAGGGACCCTGATTTGTACCAAAAAAAAAAAAAGGTTTAGAAGATAGTTTTTCAGTGGAGTGATACATACTGTGGGTCTGTCAAAACAGAATCTCTCCTACAATTTTTTCATGCTTTCAGAATTCATTAAAACAAACCTGAAAACAAACAGGAGGTGGCAGGAGCTTCATGAGGACTACAGCTGCTGGTGGAACAGGAAACACCCCCCCTGGGACAGGATGTAAACCTGGAGCTGTGGGAAGAAAAACTGTATGAAGCCAATGCGAGACAGCTAAGAGTTTAATTGCTGCTTTTGCAGCATTATTATTTGGTGCAAATAATTACTAGCCTGTCCCTTTTGCCTCTACTAATTACATACTATTCAGTCAGTGATCTGAAGGCTATGAGCAGTGTGTATAACAGGTTATTACCATATACCACTCAGCAAGCTACTTGTACTTAATTCCATGTGACCTTAGCATTAAATAAAATACATATGCCTTTAGCAATCCAATAACAGCCTAAATTTTAAGTACATGTTAGGTGACTGAAGCCTAGGGATTGCTCTGTGATGAGGTCTGCTAAACACACAGGTTAGTACCTTGCCGCCGGCGCGGTGTAACCACTTCTGACTGAACATCTGACTTACGTGCTAAGTGTCTTGGCTGAAATGGAATCATTTGTTGAGTGTCCGGCTTTGGATATTCAGGTTTTCTGTCTACTTCATCTTTGAGAACAGGCACGATGGAAGGTGCAACCACGGGGTCTGGAATTATCGCTGCCAGCTTGGCACGAGAGACATCCTGCAAAAGCCAATTAGAGAGCACTGAACTTGGCAGGATCACATTGCTTGCTGAAATCACAGAATAAAGCATCTTTCTAGATCAGTCGCTTGTTCTCATGTTGTCATCATTTTAATTTCAGATGTCCTCTCAGAAGACCATCTGGGCAAAACTTGCATGTTTTCATCAAACGTTTAGTCCTGTGGTGTCCCAGCTGGGACTGGACACCCTTATTTTTCTTACCAAATGGGACTGCATTTGTCACTTTTGAGAGGTTCCTTTTTTAAGGTTAAGAAGACTTAGGTGAACAGGTGCAGACCACTAGGCCTTCACAACTATAATTTCTCCCTCATTTCATTCCCTAGATTGCTTTAGCTGGGAAAGAACTAAAGCATAAGGCAGTCAGCAGGCATGCAAAGCACCATTTCAAACAGGATTACATTTTGGCACGTTACAAACAGCAGAAAGCAGCACAAGGGCCGACTCGCCTCTGGTGCACACCATCTTGCATGCATGTATCAAGCCATACTCTCTTCTAAGCACACCTCTAACTTTGAAATACCTTTGTCCTGACTCTGGTAAGCATATTCAGTGACTCAAGATGACTGTTACCTCCACCTACTGAATTATATTACAACTGTGTGAGGACCAACAATTCATCTGCTTTGCTAACTTTGGTGGTTTCTGTATTTTCAAAGATTACTTTTCTGGGTAAGAAATAAGTGGAAATTGAGCTGCTATTTCTGAGACACAAATTGAAGGCTCTATTCCTGTTCATGCAAATGGAAAACAGCAGTTCCTCCAACAGAGCTGTTTCTACCTCTCTGGCAGCCTATTTTACATCAGGCTTAAAACAATTAAATCAATCAACATTTCATTCTGTTCTGAGTATTACAGCCTGCCACATGACTAATCAGAAATGAGACAGGAGACCATGAGATACAGATGCCTGGCCTAGACTTTAAATTCCAAATAGCAGCACCAAAGTGCTTCAGCCATAACGAACAACAGCCACTGGTCTCTCCAGGTGCCTTTGTCAGCCGCTTGCAGCATTGGCTGGCACTGCAGTACGCTGGTTTTGACGTGGTTCTCAAGGAAGTGAGTTCTGCCAGCTGGAGCAGGGGGCAGCCAGCAATGTTTCATACAGGTGAACTGACTCTACGGACTTCCAAAATTTTGGTTTTTGAAAGAGCTCAGGTTTGAGTCAAGTGGAAGCCTGTGGCTGAATGGTGATGGCATTCGCACATCGACCTTTCCTCGGGAAGGTGAGAGGTAAATATGAATACAGGAAGTTGCATCTGTGAGTCACGTTCCTTGCTCCTTTCTGCCCTCAGCCCAGTGTCAGGCACTTTGCTGCCCCACAAGCTTGCACTGTGGAAGTGTACCAGGCCTGGTTACCTGCTTTTCTATCAAGGGAAAAAGCATAAGGGGTGTCCTAAACAAGGATTTGCTCAAGTTTGCTAGGACTGAAAAGAACAACAGTGAAATTTGAGTGTTATCCACTTACCTTATAACCAAGAGCCTTCAGTTCACTTGTAGAGCAAGGGTACAAATCCATGAACTTATACCTGTCCACCAGCAGAGCTGTTTCTTTACCTTCATATTCTTCCTTGAATGCTGTAAACCTTCGCTTCTCAACTTTCAGTATACTAGCTAGATCACCAATGTTACTTTCAAAAGCTAAAAAACGAGCCCAGATTTCCCTGAAAAAGAACAGTAAACAGAGAGCTGCTGAAGGAGAAAGAACTACCGCTAAAGACCCGCTTGAAAAACGCATGAGAGGAGAGAGTCAAAGGAGGCACTGGGAAAGCTTTTGTGGTGCAAATGACTTAAGCATTTGGGCTAAGCCTTTATCATCAATGTAAGATGCACAAATAGACTTTACTCATCCCACTACAGAGAATTTCACTCTGATCCTTATATGTGAAGGGTTTTTCAACATAAAATTATGATTTAGTTTATCTGCATAGATGAGCATATTCTAGCAGGCAGGAGCAATGCCCTCTAACACAACAGGCAGCACTGCAGAATTTTACATAGCCCAAAATAGTTACTGCTTATTTCTCTGTGGAAAATCTCATACATAACTTATCTGGATTTGATTCAACTTTCATTTTAGCTTTGGAATTCACCTGTGAAGAAGGTTCATCTTTTACATTCTTATTTTTTCCTCACTTTTAAAATGGACAAAAAGCTCTTCTTAGGAAAGATCAGAATTGAAGTGCAATTCGTTTGGTGCCTGTGTCTACCAGAATAAGAATGGTGCACACCTGGACTGCAAAGGGGTTTGTAACCATTTCTTCAGATAAATAAATTTTAAAAGTAGTAGTGAAAACACAGCTGTGAACAGTTAGTCCAAGTCTTTTCTGGCTCTTTCACTACTTTATTTTCAGTTGGCTAGGAGGTGTTCAGCATTCTCCTCAATACACTCCTGACTCACCTCTAGTATAATGCTCCTGAAAGATGTTCTCACCTCCCTCTCCCCATCCATGGGAAGCATCAAGCTGGTGAGTGACACCTGTCATTAGCCACACCAGCTGCTCAAACCATGGAAACCTTACAGTGCCGGAGGGTTTTGCACTCTATCCTCAACAATCCAGCATCAGTGAGGTTTTAAAGTCAATGAATTAATGAGTTGCACTGCAAGTGGGATAGGGACTTTCATGGATCTGTCACAGTTGCTGCTATTTTGGACAGCATGAGGAGGGGGTGGAACATCTGTACCTAATTTTGTCCTGCTGTTCATTTTTCTAATTTCTCTGAGATGCCTGTAGTTCAAAGGGGTTATGCATTTTTTTTAGTGTAGTGAAACTGCTTTTGCACACATACCCAGACTTCTCAGGTGGAAGGCTCCCTGAAGTTAAAACACGTTCAAACAAAACTCTTGTATTATTGTCCTCTTTAAAAAAGAAAGAAAAAAAAGCAATAAAAATCACACTGAGTAAAATATATTAAAGACAATTTAAAATCATTTCCATTCAAAGAAATGGGTACATTGAACTAAATATAAGGCTGACATTCTGATACCTGGATTTGGATTTCAGTAAGCAGAAAAGAGCTCTGAACACCTACAGAAAACTTTACCAATGTTAAATTCTACTGCAAATTTGTTACTTGAAAGTCTATTTTTGCTGATGGCAGCAAAACGATCCTCATGCAGGTTCTTTTAAAACAGCACAGCTATTGCTTAGCATCTCTGCAGGATCTCTGCTTTTTTCCATTTTAACTATCACATCTTGGTAATTTTAAATTTGGCCTTCAACTCACTATTTCCCTTTTAAATTAGGTCAGAATAATAATATTCTTATCTATTCCTCAGAAGTCATCCCAATATTATTAGATCTGGTTCCCAAAGAGCAGTCGGCCTTTGTATGTTGCCAGCTGGGGCAGAGGAGTGGTTGGTGGTTTTGTTGTTGAATCTGCTGGCTTCTGCCCTGTCTCTCTCTCTGTGCATTTTACCGTGTCTTCTATACACGAGTTCAGAGATCAATTTTCTTGTTTTTACTAAAGTCTGCTTAGTTGCTAAGACAGAGCAATACACAGGCAAGTTTTAAGATGATTTTTTCTGATGGCAAATCTATGGCAAGGCATTGCAAATATTAATGTAGACCTAAACCAATTTCTTTAAATTTACTTTGACATGGAAAAAAATCTGTTTACAGTTCACAGGAGGAAAAAAGCTCCAAATTGGTTTAAACTCTGAGAGTCTGAAAAAAAAAAAAAGTTTCTGTAGTCTGACGGGGGGGTCATGCCTGGTCCCTACAGAAGGGGCACAGCTGCCTGGAGCCGCTGCTCACACCGGTGGCAGGGAGGCTGGCTCACAACATTGAGCTAGCAATTTGTAATACAACCCAAACTGTGTTACACCTCTGTGTTGCTACGCTGGAAATCCTGACCTGAGATCTGAGAGTCTAATGGGTACTTGGCAGACAGGACTGGGCAGAGGAAGAGCTTGGGATGAACCACTCTTCACCCACAGCAGCTCAGGTTTCCTTTAACATATTAGCTCCTGCATCAGGGAATCCCATGGAGAGACCTTCCACCAACACCTCCTGCCCAGGGCTCCCCAGCCCACTGTGCCCCCAGCCCTAGCACAGCAGGGAAGCTGTGTGCCTTGCCCGGGCCCTGCTCTTTGCATCACAAACTGTTCTCCAGCAACTTCCAAGCAGGACCAATATTCACAATATCTCTTCTGTATCTTGCTCATCACATTTATTTGGGGGGAATGAGTTTATATTTATTCTAGTAGGGACCAACTAACCCATCACTCCTCTGATGCTGATTTCAACCACCTATAGATAGATCTTAGATTTCTCAGTGTACTCCCCACTGTTCACAGCAGATGCTGTAAAGCTGCTGCAATGCAAGGGAGTTACACTTTGGAAAGCTGACTCTCTTCTATTCAGTAAAGATCTAATGTCAGCATACTTCTGGAACTTCAGTAAAGACAAAACAGCAGGTCTTGTTTTCATATCAATTTCTCAGTTTCATGACAAGGTTTCATTGCTCTTCAAGAAGAATTAAAATTAAAATACAAAGAACTTGACCTGAACCTAAAGTCACAGAGAAGGCAGATTCATTACACCTGTCCAAGTGTACAGCTTACCATTAAGGTGAGAAAGGTAGTCAATATAAGCCAGTACATATTCCGGAATGTCCCCATATTTTTTCAGCCCCAGCTCAAAAATCTTAAAGGCCACAGACTTATCCTGCAAACATTAAAAAAAATATGTTATTAGCTTCAGAGAACTACACACCCTCCTGACACTTCCCTAATACCAAACTGAGCATCTATGATTACCTTACTACAATAGTACTCCATTAAAGCTGCTGTAACATAGACATGGTGGCGGGTGCGCGCATCCTCTCTTGCTTTTTTAAATATCATTCTTCCAGATTTTATGCCTTCTGCTCGCCTTGCAAATTTCATATATTGGATATAAACCTAAGGTGCATATTAATATGAATGTTAATAAAGTACCAGTGCTAACAAAGAAGAATAGGATCTAATATTTGTGGCTATATCTGAAATAATCTTTACACACAGAATACAGCTAGGAAGTTGTGACAGAAACAAGTCTGTGCTGTGCCTCTGTGGTGTGTGGCTATAAATAATAAAGCAAAGCCTTAAAAAGGGAATATACTCGAACTGATCCAGTGAAATGGCAGTAGCTGATGGGAAGCTTGTCCAAGGTAAGTGGATGAATGTAATTTACGTCAGCTGGTTCCTTTGGAGAACTAGAGGCTTATTGTAAAAATGGTAACCTTCCAATAAAGGTAAGGCATCCATCAGGCTAAAGAACAGTCAAAAGGCCTGATGAATCATTTACTATACATTATTCAATCCCAGATACAAATCCTCCTATCTGTGAATCATCCTATCTGGAAAAAAACTGATCAAGAAAATAATTAATGTGCTACTTAATTCAGTGGTCAATTTGTGATTCACATTGCTTTGGGATTTAACTTTTCTCCACCTGGATTTAGATCCCAAATAACATTATTCCTCAAACAGGAGGAACTGGTCTGTGGGTTCTCCAAAAATCTGTAGTTGGGAAGCATTATGATCCGTGTTTAATAAATAGAACACACCAGCAAATGGACACCTTTCCTCTGACACTGGCCTGTTGTTTAATTTTAGAGCTCAGGCCTTCTTTTTCCTTCTTGTGCTTTGTCATGTCTATTTATAAACTGAGTAACTTTTTGAGGGCAGGTTACTTCTGACACCATTTGTTCAGTACTGGCACAGCTGGCACCACAGACAATGTTGTTGACTGTGTAACTTAAGCAGCTGTACAGCATTATATGGTGCATTACAAATTTATTTGCAAACTACACGTACACAGCCCTGTGTATTTCTATGTAGGGAGGACAATGAGCAAAGACAACATGCTTTTAATCAGTTAGGGGGTGGCAAAGTGAAATTGTAGTAGAGCCAGCAAGACATACTCCAATTCCTATGAGCTGCATCATGAAATCTTTAATATCTTCATTGCTCTTTTAAAGAGATTTTCCAGATGGGACAGAGGAGAAAAGTTCTTGTGACTTAGTGCATCTAGGTGGGTTAAAGGCTGTAATTGCCAACCTTGCTGAAATTTTAATCTCACTGTCATCTCAGAACACCACCTGCTCAATCATCCTTGTGACCCAACGAACTCCTCTAAGAACTTCCCCGTTTGCTGCGTGTGCTCAGGTGACTATCCATGCAAATGTGGAAAAACTCAATACTAAGGATCATCTTACCAGAGTGGGATCAATATCTTCAATAGCCAGGAGTCGGTTATATATGCTGTGCACCTTCTCATACTTCATTCGACTCTAATAAAACAGAAATACAGACTGCTTGGTAATCCTACTACAAACCACCTGGGAGAATGCAGAAATCAATCTGAAGAAAAACCTAAAACTTTTCTGTTTCCTTCCCCCCACGCCACTGAGCACTGTGTATGTCAGTCCCCTTACTCACAGGCATTTTCTGTCTTGTGCAGTCATTTATTTCCCACTTCAGTTTCTCATTTCTCACTGGTGCTTATATACATGCTTTTCAAGAGTCTCTAAAGTCTTTAATTCAGTAATACTGAAACAGAACTGCCATTGTAGGTGCTTGGGATAAGAAGACTGTTTCTCTAGAAACCTCTGTCTAAAATAACGTGCAGACAGCATATGGACAGGGAAACCATCATCTTCAGTCTCCAACCCACACACTTCACATAATCTATTCTGTTCCCTGCCAGCTGCAGCCCTGTAACTTGTATTGTGCAGACTTAAAAACCCTAAATAGCCAGTACACTTAAGATATGAGAGGCTGCACTGAAAGCCAAGAAAGGCTTTTTCTTTTAAAGGATAAGGGTTGGGTTGATATTTTTTTTTGCTGTTGTCCTTAGGATCTTCCTGCCAAAATTCTTCCATGTTATGGTAAGTGGTCAAAATACATCCTGCAGAGAACTCCATAGTCCTCAACTGATCAGAGGGCCACAGCCTTCACTGGTGGTGGTTCATGGGCAAAGCCAGCCACGGTCAGGGCATTGCTCATTACGGAACCAGTGCAACATGGCATAGCCAGGTAAAGGGAGTTCTCAAGACAGCTGCCGTGTCGAGTGCCTCCCACCTTCCCTCGCAGCCATGCAAATACAAACATCAAACCCCCAAGAATTAAGGAGGAAAGGTGTTTTTTATCCTCATCTTAAAAAGAAAGAAGCTGATGCTCTGGTAAATGTAATTGTCAGCCTTTTCAGTGTGAAAACTACAGTCAATATTCAAGTGGGAAGACAATAGATGCTCAAAAATTCTCTCATACTGTGAGTTTTTCCTCTTCATTTTATCAGCTCAGTTTCAGAAATGCTGTACAAGGTTAAGACTGGGAAAGTTAGTAAATGAATTCTATAGCATTCTGTGTATTCGTTAATGTTTCGAATAAATGATGTTACTGATAGGAGGTGTCTGGCTTTTACTGTCAGTACATCACTATTTTTACTCACCTCTTCATAATCTGCATATGCAAAATAAAGAAGCATATTCTTCTTTAATAAAGTGCTGATCGCTCTTTCATAAATATTGGCAGCCTCATCACTGAAAAGTTTAGCATTGTTCATATCCTGTTATGAAATAAGTACAATAATACAACTGTTCAGCATCCGTGACTACAAAGGCCAATCTATGGAATATCTTCCATGTGTGAGAAGTCCCACTGAACCTCCCTGCAGTGCTCCAACAAAGAGACAATTATCTCCCCCATACTTAAAGAATCACAAAATCAGGCCAAAAAAACTTTCCCAAACCTAAAGCTGGCCAACACTGAAACAGTTTTTCATAATCATCTGAAATGCAAATATTTTTATTTCTTAAAATAGCCCCAATTTTAAAATTCTGACCATGACGTAACTTATGGTGCTAAATATTTTTCACACCCCCCTCCCTGATTCTTCAATATCTGAAGAAAAATAAACAGTATACCATGTAAAAGCAATGAAATATGAAAAAAACCCAAACCACAACAACAAACAAACAAAGGCAATCTGCTTACCCCTTTCTCAGCTAGCAGCTTACTGGATTGTTCAAGGTACTGAGCAGCTTCATACCAGATATCTGGGTGGTGTCCCAGAACCAAAAGGCATTGCTCATAGGCAAACATAACTGGGGGGGAAATGTAAGAAATACTCCTTATATATTACTGCAGAAATGGTGCCATCTTGCACAACAGAAATATAAAATAGAAAAAGCAGCAATGGGACAACACTAACACTAATTGGCTTTGAATACAATGATCACAACTGCAGCTCTTTTCTATTGCCAGGAACTTTATCAGGCATAACCAGCAGTTAAAACCTGCCTCTTCCATGGAGAAAGGAGAACTCATTCAAGAACAGCCGCCATAAAACAGGCTGTGATCCACCATTTCCTGACCTCCAGTGAAAGTCCAGTGGCACACAACTACAACACTGTCCTCCAAAATCCAGATATTATTTTCACCTTGGCTTGAGCAAAAACTAAAGTGTAGTTTAAAAAAAAAATACACAGAATTCAAGAAATTTGATCATCCCTGATCACTCGATTAGTTACGCCAAAGGTGATTAATGGAGCTAAGAAATCCAATTCTACATGTCCTAGCACAATATCCAATTACCTCTTTTTGTTATGAGAGTTTGATCTTCTGTTCGTAGAGGATTGCTCTTTTCCCACTGGATATATTTCTTCCACATGTCTACCTGCTGAGCCTCTTGTGGGGTATTTTGTGGGGGGACAGAGGGAGCATTACGGTCCAGTCCTTTCATCACTGTCTCATATTCCTGAAACAGCAGCAATGTTTTGAACAGCAGATTACATAACTTATTTTAGGTTATGCTTTATAAAGCAGATTATTTGAAAATAAGAACCGAATTTAATGCTAGTTTGTATAATTAAATACAACAAAGGAAAATTAATAGAAGGTTGTACCTTTGCTACACGTCGTGCATTCATATAATCTCTACTCCTGTCTTCTATCATCTTCTTAGCTAAGTGAATATTGATGCCCTGGAGAAGGGTAAAAAATGGAATTGGGAATCTGTACTTTCACTTTGAATACACTTAATTTAATTTCATGCAGAAAAGAGCTTGGAAGGGGAGGCAAAAGTGAGCAAGAAGGACAGTTATTTTAAAATACAGATTTTGAAAAGTACTACATTTCTCCTAATGAATATATGTCCAATCAGAGAATAAACTCACTACTAAAAATCAAGTGACCTGAAGCACCTCAGTATACTTTTTTTATCACTTAGATAAAAAATCATATGAATAATATCATTGTTCATAATATAATTAATTTTACATAAAGCTGTGGGGGGAAAAAGTGTAAAGAATGTATCTGTGATGTACACTTTCCTTGTTAGACCTTGGTCAGTGTACAGTTAGAGCCACAACTCCCGGCCCTGCTGCTGCCTGCTGTTCACCGCGTTAAGCCTGAGACAGCACATGAGCAATTCAGTTTTCCTGCCCAAGTAGTAACGTAGATTGACCTCCAAGCTCTGCATTCTCCTCTGCTTCTGAAGTAACTGACAGCTTTTAAAAGGTTATATTCAACACACACACTGCCATAGGCATACCTTTGTCAGCTGACAGAGATTGAGACCTGTCACCAGAGAGTGACACCCCTCCAACACTGCACACGCACAGAGGGCTCTGCCGTGTGCTGAGCGAGAGCAGCAGGGGAGCTGGGGCAGCCAGGCACAACCCACGTCTCAACACCAGCAACACAGCCCTTGGCACTGGGGTCCCAAGCACCAACAAAATCTTGAAGATTGCTCTTAGGGCAGGATAAGCAACAGCCCTTTTGTTCACACCTGTGCCTGGGTGGATTTTGCTAGCATGGCTTTCCAGACTTTGAGGAAGGTAAGTGGAGCTTTCAGTCCTATTCCAAACAGGCACCAGAGCTGAGCATCACCTCATTAAAGAAGGAAAGGTACTATCTGTACTTGTGCAGAGCACTATATGGGACAGCTGTCTGGGCCAGTTAGCAGACAAAACCAGCAATGCCCCATTTAATCCAGGGCCAGGCTGCGGATGTTCTCCCAGGATACACTCCTAGCCTCATGAGGTGCAGCCATGTTGTCCCTTCTGTGTCTCCCTAGGGCTGTTACCACTTTTGAACATTTGTTTAAGAAAAGATTCTGGTGACTGACAGGCTACCTAGCAGCTGCTGACTGAGCTGAAGGGAAACTTGAGAGTACTTCAGTTGCAGTTACTAGCCAGCAGCCTTTTATATCAAGGCCTGCACCCGATCTCTGTGTTGTTGGGGAAAGCCCTTTTCAAGAGAAGCATTTCCTTCTCTGTGCCAAGAGACCTGTAAGCAGCAGCCCTTTCTCTGGGGGCCAGCCCAGCCAGAACAGGACATGCAGAGCCCACGCTGATGAAGAGTGACAGCCCTCAGCTTCCAGGCCTCTGAACGGCCTGGGGTACTGGTCTGTGTTAGGGGTGTGAGCAGGGCTGCCTCAGCAAGAAGGTACAGAATGCCTGCAGGACTGGTGTCAGCTGCTGTTCTGACCATCTCCCTTCATATTCATGGAAGAAGTAGGAACGAGCAGTGACAGCCTTCATTTGCTGTGTGGGAGGTAAAAGGTTTACGGGGAAGTTGTACTGAGGATTTTCCTATTCAGGAAGAGGCCTATCACTATCTTCCCTGGTGGCCCGCAGGCTGGCTGTGGTATCAGGTGAGGAGCTGTTATGGTACACACTCATGGCTGTGGATGCCCAGTACTCCCACTAGCTAAGCACAGTGGTCTTATTAATGCCAGAGGTCACCAAGCCTAAAACTTGCATAATTAGCAACAAGGAAAGAGAAATTGTCTCCTCTGTGCAGTGCACAGCCGCCCACAGCACGCTGGCAGAACAGGGGAGTGCGGTGCGAGCACCCCTGCTTGACAGGGCTGAGCACAAGTGCACCTACCCTCTGTTCTGCACTATCCTCTCTGCTAACTGGGGGAGTTAACAACTTGATACCAAATCTGTTTACAAATCCACTAGAAAGGTGCAGCCACAAATTAGCCTGCATGGCCAGTGAGTTGAGGTTATGCTTGCTGAAGACAGTGTGGTAGCAGACTCACCTGAATTGATGCTGCAGTGGCTTTAGGTGAAGGATGGTGAGGAGCTTTTTATATATATTTCAGACTGTAACTTAATATTGTGAAAGAAGTCCAAACCATCCCAGCTGAATGCCATTTTACCCTGTCCAACTCGTACTGAAAGGAGGGGAGTGCCTCCTTGGGGAAGCAAGCCCTCATTACCAGCTGGCTGGCTCTAGCTTCCACTAAATATATTCTCCATGAATAATTTCTAATTCACTAGTAATTCCACTGGGCCACCTGGGAAATGGGGCAGTTAAATCTTTCTATAGAAAGTCTTTAAATAACAGATTTCAAAATTTGCTCAGGGAACTGTAGAGTTTTGCCACAGCTCCCAGTGCATCCTGCACACGCAAAATGTGTTTATAGTGCTGGGCATCTCTTCTGTACATACTGATGGATACAGTTTGGGCACTGTACTTGATTATACCATTACTATTTCTTAATGACACAAACAAATGTTATGTTCTTGATTACCTCTTCGTATTTGTTATAATCTCTCCAGAGCTGTTCTATGTTTATCATTGGATTCACGCAACCACGCTGGTAAACCCTACGGACAGCTGTTATCCTCTGGTTTTCTGCATAAGATCCTACTGCTTCTCTAAATAGTGAGGAGAGAGATCAATGTCAGCTATTACAGATCATAACTGCTATGAATATCAACATTATATTAACTGAGCTTAAAAAAGTTCTTTTAAGGTACTTACACGCCTTTCAAAAAATTGATGTAATCCACCCAGATCTAGGTGAGAAAAAAATTACATATAATGAAACCAATGTTTAGTTGTTTTAAAGTTAGAAATAAAATGTGTTTTGATTAAAAAAAAACCCCAAAACAAACAACCAAAACATACCTGGTATGACATGATTTCCATGCCAATCTTATCCAGAGCAAAATCATATGCCTGAGCCATTTTTTCTCTGAGGAAAAAAACAAACCACAAAGACCATAGAGCAAGTGTTTAGTATTTTAAAAATTCTTTATTTTTCTGTAAAAATTCTTTATTTTTCTGCATTCTTTTGCACAGCAAATTCTAACCAACCATAGAAGCATGAAAAATATTCAACAGCTGAGAGTAAAAATTGGCATTTGGAGAGCTTTACATTCTGCATTTAGGTTCTTGCTGTCATTGTTTGGTTGTTTTCTGGTTTTTGTTTAATTTAAGAAAACTGTTTCCATCTATTGGTGGCAATCTAGCATAGTGACAGTTCCTAAGCCCCCAGGTTGCTGCCCATCCTTTAAGTGGAAATCCACATATATTATGCAAAGTTGAGAAGACAGCAAATAACTGCACTCTCCATTACCTTAGCTGGCAGCAGTACCCACGGTTTCTTTTTTCTTTCCTCAGAATTCCCCAAACCTTGTTGGAATTCTCCAAGAACATCAAAAGGCTGGGGTAATGGAGTAGCTCACCTGAGTGGAAACTGCCTAAAATCTTCACAGAGTATTCCCTTGGTCATGTTTCAATGAAAACAGCTCTTTCTCTTTCCCACTTTTCTCCCAATTTCCTCTACTCTTACATTTTTTAGCACCTTACTATGTCCTTGCCCATATTAACAGTAGAGGAAGGAAAGGAAAATTAAATAGACAAAAAGACTGCGGGGGCACTGATACTGTGCCAAGTGTTTCAAAAACAGTCTGGTAAAAATGAATTTCTAAAAACTGCCTCATTTCCTCTTAATGCATGAGTTATCTTGCCAGCTATGGTAAAAAGAAATCTTGGTGGGCTGGGAGAAAGGCAGTTTATAGGTGCTGAAAGGTACTGATATTTTTTGAACCCTCAAACAGGAAGAAAAAGTGTTAAATTCAGTCCACAGGATTATAAACAAGACAAACGTAGTAACTGAAAGGGGATGAAGATTAATGAACGCCAAAGTTTTGACGCCCTGCTTTTTATGCAGTCCAAAACTTTAATTACTGAACTGTTTACTACTGACAGCCAAATAGAATACCTCAGCTAGAACCAACGCTCTATTTTTGGAGACTCTGAACAGGGCAACAAGGGGGAGGACAGCAAAAGGTCCTGACTGAGGAAGAACTGTGTTTCTCAAGCACCAATCTCTGCAGGGAACCGGCATGGAAACAGCCGCTGCTCCTCTGCTCTCATCCCCCCGTGCTAGATGGATACAGACTTGGGAAGCAATTGTACCCAGCAAGTTCAATTAAAGAAACTGTAAATAAAACATCTTCTAAATGCAGATTATATATTATATCCCCCCTCACAACACTCCACCAGAAGATCCCCAGGTAGATTTGTCACCCAGGTTCCTCCCCACCCCTAGACAAAAATCAAGAACAGCTTCACTGTAAAACTAAAATAATTCAGAGCAACTCTGTTAACTTACTTGTAACTAGGTAGCTTCCCCTTGGTTTCTCGTACATAGGAAAGGTAACATTTCCATAAATCAATGTGTAAAACCTTCATAAGGCATCGCTGAAATAACTGTTTAATACATCAAGAAGACGTGATCAGGATTCCAGATACAGAAATTAGGTTTCTACTTTTAAAGCTACACAGTACGAATTAAAATAATCTTTGTAATTACGGCTGAGGTTTGTAGGAAAGGGTAAGTTAAACTACTCAGCCTTTTGACTTAAGCATCTCTGTGCTATGCAAGGGAACTGGAGAGAATTAAGCAGAGAAATTCCTCTGCGCACTTCATTGATTACAGCTTGGTAGCAACAACAAGTTGACTTTACTGATGCTTCTTACTTGTGTTGTTGAACAGTGAGATCAGCAACAGCTGTAGCTCTGCAATCTGCTTTAGCCTAATCACAAGGTACTTTTCTTGCTATAGATACATTACATAGATTGACAGGACTCACCTTTTCCACTTTGTCATAATTTTTTGCTTTAATCTATAGGGAAGCAGAAAAAAACAAATCACTTAAGAAACTATTTTAGAATAGGAATATATTCTTCATACAGTACTATAGCATTCCATTGTTTACTTTGGCTGCCTAAAGTAATTACATTGTAACACCAAATAATGTTGCAAAAATATAAAAAGCCCATACAAAAATCATGTACTTTGCTTAGATTTTTTTCCCCCTTCTTTTTTAGGTTTTCTAAATGATTTTTATTTTTCACTTCCATTAGGGCCAAAATTTAGGTGTCAGTAAGTGAAGTTGCTTTCCTGTATTCTGGTTTGGACACCCAGACTTAGCCTCTTATTTCAAGGTACTCTGTTGCCTTAGTGCACATTTTGACTTAGGCCAGGATTTAGTAGATGCTAGATCAGAATTTAGTAAATTAAGGGTAAAGTACCACACTCACAAAACTAACTGGCTAATTAATTATGTTTTAATATTTATTTCTCAAAGTATGCTTTGCTATAGCATGCTGATGCTGAATAAGTGAATAATAAATGATGGAGAACCTGATTTCTGACAAATGCCCCCAGCCCTGCTGCTCCCTTCCAGGTGGGACCAAACCACACTCCCAGCTCGGCACTCGAGTCATTCAGACAGCACACGCACCACAAGGGTACAGGGGGAAACAGTCTCTAAGTAACAGGTTGCCTTTCAGACAGGACAAAGAAAAGCGTGAGACATGGAGAAGGCAGACTGGCATCCTTCATGTGTTTATTAGCTCCTTACAGTCACATACTAGGCAATCCATAGAGACACTCTGAGAAAACAAGAAAAATCGGCAATGCCTTTGAAAGATGCTTATTTGTATTGAAATAAAGAGCCTTTAATTAAATAAGGATTTGTTAATGCTGTGCTGCATTCATCAAAACTCCCTTTTAAATCCCCTTGCCCTTTGTTTGTCTAGAGGATTGACAGCTTTTTTTCCTTGGTGTGAAACTCGAGAGCTGCAGGAGCAGCTCTGAAAGCCTCTCCCCTTCCCCACGGAGCAGGGTGGCTGGCAGCAAACAGCACCCTTTCACATCAGGTATTAATCACACCATTCTCCTGTCATTACCATTCTACAGCACAAGAGAATTTTTTATGGAAGCATCAGGAAACACCAACTCATCTGCAGGAGGCCTAAAATAACCCTGGTGTCTGTACCACAGTTGAACTGGAGCAGTATCCTGCCTGGGTTGAAAGGATTTCACAAAACCTAGATTTTCAGAACATTCAGCCTAACACCTTGCAGACAAGATTTTCACACAGTCTTTCTGCAAATTATTCAGTTAAAAGGCATCTGACCAGAGAAATGACTGATCACCCAAATAACAATGGTCCAAAATAAATCAGGAGGAGGCATGTCCACTGACCTAACACACCCTGTGGTACAGGTACATATCCTACTGCCACTTCCTCACAGCTTTTTGTGAGTAGAACACCTTTTCAGCCTTTAAAAAGCACTTATAAGAACTGTAAGGTTGTTCAGACAGAAGTCTTTTGTGGACACAAATTAGGGAGTCTGATGCTGCTCTATTTTTATTTGAAGGAAAGTAAATTCTTCTATTTTCAATTTATCCTCCATTGTAAAGTCCAAAAAAGACATCTCTCATTTTTACCTCCTCCATCTTTGACAGTAAGAGAAACTTTTCAGGTTCCTCAGCCTCTCTCAGACTGTGACAAAAAGGACTCAACTCTCACTGAAGAGCCAAACTCTGCAAACTCCTTTATCCTTGGTAACCAAGTGGAAAAGAACATATTCATCTTGGTTTGTACGTCTAGCACAGAGCACAGCTGCCTGCATTTTTTCCTTGTACTTACTCAAGTAATGTCTTCAAAAAGATGAGCAGAACCTTTTATTAAAAAAAAAAAACACACCTTTTTTTTGGAGTGACAAGTAAAACGAATCCATGATTTTGCCACTGACACAAGGCATCACCTTGTAGTTATTCAAGAACAAAAAACCATGTTTAATTCCAGGTTTAGCCCCCTACAAAGTGTTCTGCAGGTCTGCCCTGAATTACTGCACCAAAGACAATTCCTGAACATAGGGCTGTGAATGTTCTCTGCCTGCTCAGTACATCTCCCTGCCCAGGGAAGAGCAGCTCGCTCTCCTGCAGGGATTTGTTTGATTTCTTGGCTCACTGCTCCCAAGCAAACGTCCTGGAAGCCCTGGCTCAGGGATGGGGAAAGCCCACCACCAGCAAGGCCAGATGCATCTCCAGGACCCACCACCACACATTCCTGTTACAATTCTTGGGTTTCCTGTTACAGACACAGGAACAGACAGCAATTAGACTGGGTAAGCATTAAAGAACTGACATCAGTACTATATTTTTGTCCTTAAAGACAAACATAATGTGAACTATACATCTTTACAGCAGCTTATCCTTCAGTTTCTAACCCTGCCTGTATTCCTATTTGGATTGCTCTAATTCAAGAGGAAGATTTATCCTGCTGGAGGTGAACATACGGGAGTGTCTCCACCATGAATCCACCACCTACGGAATGAGCTTAAGCATATTGTCATTCTAAAGTAAAACTGGAGTATATGAATAGCTCCCCTCCATCCCTGAAGACTATACAAAGGGCACCTAGTTTGGCCAGCTCTACTGAGACACTGCTGTTAATACATCAGACCTTCCCTTCCTCAACCTGTGACAATGAAAAATTCCACCTGTTTTCCTGAAAGAGTAACTTCAAAGTTGACAATCCAGTAGGAAATGTAAGTCACTACTATATCTGCTTTATACCAGATGAATTCATAGGAACAGGGTCAAAATTATCCCCAGAATACACAACGTGCTTCCCTATAACAAACTTCACAAACATTCCAGGGCAAAATGTAATCCATAGATTGCATTGCACTTCACCATTTATTATTAATAGACTTATTAAAAGGCATACATGTACTTGAGACTACTTGTAGTTAGTTGTCTGGCAACATACAACAGAAACCTAAGAAGTGTCCTAGTTTTAGTTCAACCTTTTTTTCTCAGATCAAACTCCTAAGGAACCAAGTACATGATACTTAAGGAACAGCATGGCTTTTTCTGCCATCTATTTCTATATCCCTATTTTTCAGTGGTTATTCTCCATGGGGGGAAAAAAAAAATTAAAATTCTCAAGCATAAAGTCTAATGTTCCCTTATACACTGCCTCCATCTCTCCCCTTGGTGAGGTAGATCCTCTTGCCCTCTCCTCTACCCACCACACCTTTAATGCTCTCCAACACGTCTACACAGCACTGGCAGACTGCAGCAGCTGATGAGGGACAGGCTGGGAGATGAGAAAATGCCACAGCAGCACCAGCATTAGCTTTCTGAGGATTTAGCTCATAGGGGCTGGTATTTTTCTATTTCCTAAAATCTGGTTTTGTTATAAATACTACCACATATGCAACATCTTTCATGTGGTTTTTTAAAAACCTGACATAACCGACAGATGTTTCAGAGTACAAAATTACAAACAGAACTTATATGCATTTGGAAGTATTGCTTTTGCTTACTGACTGAAGGGAGCTCGCTGTGAAAGAACTATAGGGTATTAGATAATTTAAAAGTTAACATTTTAAGAACAAAATCTATCATCCCCGAGTCCATCTGGGTTGACCATTTGCCTTTTTATTTTTGCTCTCTTGACTGTTAAGGTAAATGATAAGTTGCCTGCTGCCAGGCTCAGTAAGATGTGCATTTGGTCTCTATTAGAGAACTGTAGATGTAATAAAACACATTCACATTTCTCAACCCCTTCCCAAAATATAGGCTAGGGGTGGCTGGAGAGATGTTCACACTTTATTTGCAGAATAAATACTGCTTAGACCATAGCCATTCAAACTTTTCAGACTGTCTCCAAGAAATGTAATCCTTGAAAGGATGGAGAGAGTGCAACATGCTAATTCCCTCCTCTATCGTTAGTACCTTCAGCCTCTTGCTATTTACCGAGGCTTCCAAGTGAGTAACTAATTCCATAAACACTTAACAGGACAAACTCATCTTCCTACAGGTCAAATAACAGCAATTACCTTTGCAAATCGAAAGGCAAGTTCTGTCTAAGGAGATGAAATGCAGGGCTAACCCAGCTCTTGCACTGGGCATTAACCCAAGGAGGCTGGACTGTAATGCCTAGATAACTGGATGTAAAAACTATGGATGCTGAACAAAGCACATTTCATTTGTGCAGGATATTCCAAAGCTTAACCAATGAAATCCTTTATTTTAAAATATTAGCATATAATTGCAGTTGTAATTTCTGTAACATAGGATTTTTACTACAATTTGCACCAGATAAGGATGGAATGATTTGGTATTTTGACAGCCTTCATTTGGAGTTCTAATATTCCTTCTGAAAATATAGTTTTTATCTTGCTATTAGTAAAGACTTCAAGGAAGAGATATAGTATACAAGTATAGCAAAACCAATTTTCTCCAAGCATAATAGGATGAGATTCTAAGTATTTTCATTCAGTACCGTGTCATTTTTCACATTCACTTGGTTCTGTCTCTATTTCAAAGTCTGCCATAAAATGGTATTTGAAAAGTTCTAATTATTATTATATTAATTATTCTAAATTAAATGCCTCCAACTGCTATTACCTGTATTATTTCTAGCCCTTCTAGAACCATGGTATTACATTCAAGTTTAAGTCGTGTTATTTCCACTAGATACACCATGCCTTGAGAAACAGTGTCCCTACAGGATGCAGTCACAGCTACCATGTAAATGGCATTAAGGTAAAGCAAGAAAAGTTGCATAATTTTGCAGTCTGCTTCTGAGGAAAGCTAAGAATAGAGTATTTCAGTTGGAAGGGACCTACAATGCTTACCTAGTCCAACTGCCTGACCAACTCAGGGCTGACCAAAAGTTAAATCATGGTGTTGTCCAAATGACTCAAACACTGATGGGCCTGGGGCACCCACCACCTCTCTAGGAAGCTTGTTCCAGTTTGACCAGCCATGCTTCCTGATCTCAACCATCTTTTAGGTTTCACAGTTGTTTCCCAGTTAACAAAACAGTGGTCAGTCATGTACACTATCATGTATTTATATTCAGACATACATCGATTTTCCTCAGTGTTTAAGAATACTTCTCAGTAACTAAGGATTTTGCTTAAGCTCATAAATAGGACCTGTAATTTCTGCAAACCCAGTTACCAGTTCATACCCTGCACACACCAATACAAGAACAGGCACTTAGTAATCAGCTAGTAAAAATTCTAACTTTCTGTAGCAAAATTCTGGGTCACATCACCACTTTGTTAAAGACAAAACCCCAGAACTGTAAAAAGCAGCTGTGCCTACAGGAAGAGTGATCACTGTTA
The DNA here is from genome assembly GCA_013399075.1 of Chloroceryle aenea. Lineage (NCBI taxonomy): Eukaryota > Metazoa > Chordata > Aves > Coraciiformes > Cerylidae > Chloroceryle > Chloroceryle aenea. Next base: position 254,552 of record VWZY01011718.1, on the reverse strand, counting down.
AGTGAAGGGCAGCACTGTTCTCCAGAAGCTATTGTTGCAGTGGGAGATTGGGCCAGACAGTGGCAGAGCCAGAGAAAGCTGCTGCGTGAATGAATAGCCAGTGATGTGCTCTCATTTTTCCAAATAATGGGAGACAATCCAGTGTTCTTTGCTTCTTCAGTCTGAACTTCATTGTGCAACATCTGTATCTATGGTACCTATTCTTTAATTTCTTCTCCAAATCAGGGAAATCATTGCCTTCTTATTTAGGCAATTTGCCCGTTATAAAATTTAATGTAATACTAACTGTATGAGGAAATGTACAAATACTAAGCACCCTTCTATTTTCCACTCCTTTCTAGCCAGATTCAACTTCATACCTAGATTCTCAGTCTGCAAATCTCATTTTAATAAAAAGTCAATTTTCAGCATACCTGGTGGCCTGTAATCCCTTCTTGAATTCACACTCCCTTTAAGCCACAGCAGAAAGCACCACCCCACATTCACACCCCTGCCAACTACCTTGCCTCCTTTCTGACTTAAGCATTTTGGTTCATCCAATACACTTCAGTTCACTTCCCCTTCTCATTCCTATTCCTCAATGTCTTCTGTATTTTACAGAAGCAGTGAGAAGCTTTTTTTTTTGTTTTCAGATGGCTAACATTAACATACCTATCGATATCCTTTGCAGTTATTAGGAAGTAATCTCACAAAGAAGCAGTGCTTTTTCACCTACAATTAATTTTATCTTGGTTTAACGCACAGGGGAACAAATTTATAGGGCTCAAAAGTACACAGAGTACCCATGGATTGCAAGATAATCTGTTAACATGTCCAAATGCAATGAGATAAATTAAAGATTTGCTGTCTTACCATGTGGCCAATCGTTAAACTTAAGTTAAATTATGAGGGAACTCTAAAAGCAAGGTATTTGGCTCACCTCATTGGGCTAGAAATCCCTAGTTTATGAACTCAGGTAAATTGCCCTGGCTGTCTACATCAAGAGTGTATCATAACCTCAGCAGTGGCAATGGAACTGGACATATGAACTACTCTAATGTTTTTCTCAGATTAATTTAGCAATAGGTGCCAGCATCTGATGCAAGGTTGCCAAACTGAGAAGCACAGATCCATCACAGTCTGCCATCACCAATAGTGAGGCACTAACCCCCAAACCCAAGCTAAAAACTCCTTGTAATACGAAGACCTTAAAAACAAGACAGGGATCAGACAGCTCCAAGAGATTACATGTTGAAAGGGCTATGAGGCATCACTACCTAGAAAAAAAATAAACCCCAATTGTTCTGTTACACAGATCTCACACTTTACAATGCTCTAATATAAGATCCTTAATTTAAAATCATCCACTTGCCTTTCATGTCCATCAGGTATCAATGTTCATTACAGTAGCATACAGCTCATTTAAGTAAAAAATTAGTTCCTCCCTTGATCTTCTTGTCCTCAAAATATCTCCGAGAAACTAAAAATGCAGAATTTGTAATAAAGTGCTTATTTGCTATATAATTTGATGATATGGTTGGGGAAACTGCAACACTTTAGGGGGCATTAAGTTCCCTGTTAGGTTTATAGTTTGGTGATTTCTCACTACACTCATTGCATGCCTACAGGTTTAATACACTGTTTCAAATATGCTTGCACCAAAGTGGAGAAAAGGGTAAGTTTGATAATCACAACTGTTTCAAGCTGTGAATTACAGGATTTCAGAAATTATTTTTTGGCAGAATAAGCAAATAGCAATCTTTGTATAGGAGGCTTTAAGAATTGGCCACTCGCTCGCCGAGATTACACACACATAATCCTCCTGCAGAAGAATTTCAGAGATCTTTCTTTTTAAAGGAATCCTTGAATATCTCTTTAAAAAACAGAAGAAACACATCTAGAAGGCAGTGAAGGTTACTTAAACAGTCTCTGCTGACTTAGCGAAAAAGGCTAATAGTCCAAATGAAGGCCTCTTAGGACCAGAAAGAACTTCTCCCTTTTCAAGTGGTCAAATTAATTCAGAGACCATGCAGCAGTTCCTCCCATTTTCTAGCCAAACAAACCATTCTGCTAAGGAAAGGGAACAGAAGTTGCTCAGAGAACAAAAAAATGGTGCTAGAAGATGTATTTGATACTGCATTACCTTCTTATTGTTACAGTATTAGCAGAAGAACAGCTTGGCCTGTCAGCAGAATACAAATTGTTCTTAATGGTTCAACTCCACGGCTGGAATGCAAAGAGCAATTTTCCAATGATTTGTTGAAAAAATGGCCCCAAAAAATTGTTCTCAAAGCCATTAGCCTCGTCCTAAGTCTCCAAAGGTGCCAAGGGGCTCTAATGTTTGACAACAGCAGACAGCTGTCTCACCACAGGAAAACAAGAATCAGAAATCTAAATGTCAATATTGGAGAAAATGCTCAGGCACAAGTAATTCTCTGCAACGGCATCGCAGCATCAATCTGCCACTGCCAGGCTGCATGCGCTGTCTCGGGAAACAAACCCTACTGAACCCCAGCCAAGTTCACTTGAACTGCACTGCTACAAATATCATAAGGAAGGGATGGGGGTCTTGGCTTTGCCATGAATTTCCTACATCCTCACAAAGAAACATTTATTATGTCAGTCATTTACTAAACTGGGAAAATAATCTGCCTCAAATGTAAGATTAACCTAATGACTAAACTGGTTTTGTTCTACAGCAATGAAATATTCCAGCTGAAGTTCAGGGAATTAGTGTATTTTCCTAATACAAACAGCTGTCCTATTTAAAAAACAAACAAATCAAAACAAAAAGCAAAACAACAACAAAAAATACTAACAACAAAAAAACCACAAACAAACAAAAACAACCACCAGGACCAAATAAACAACCCATGTGGGATATAATTTAAGTATCAATCTTAAACTGAATTTAAAAAAAAAATAATAAATCAAATCTTGATTTATATTTAGCCACATCTTATGTTGCAGAAATTGAAGTTTTCTCTTTTAATAAATTGTGCAGTCAAGTTTCCTGCTCAGGTTTATCAGCACTGAGATTTTATCAAGAGCAAAGACCATGGACTACTTTGAGCTTTTAAATAAGTACTTATACTGCCCACCCTGCTCTAGTACTCCTGGGCAGTTGACATAGATACATTGATAACATCTCCTGACAAATGCTGGCTAGTGGGCAACATTAATGAACAAGTAAAATATACTTACCAGGGCAGCAATACCTTTTTTAGGGCGTGGAGTAGGGATGGGACAATGCTCTGCATTAAACATTTTAGCTTGCACCCACAGCGTTTTTTTCAGGTAGCAAAAAACCATGGACTGGGGACTATCTTAGAATTTTTACCAAAAAAAAAAAAATTGTCTAGTAGCATTGTCAGGGACACCTATTTGGACTTTTAAACATTTATCCCAGTCTATTTAAGACCAGTCCACCTGAAATTTTACATTCTTCATTACAAATTATCTGTACTTTCTTTCATATATTTCATTGTATCATTATGTGACTGATAAATCACCATCAACAGGGTTGTAAGCATTTCCAGCAAAATTTTACAATTAGAATTTTACAATTCCCAAAGCCACAGTCAGTATTAGAAAGATGAAATCCCCCCAGTCAAACTAAAACTGCTACTCTGAGGGTCTCAGTGTAAGACTCGACATTTTAATTCAGCATGAAGGAAGTGTCTCTTCATGGAAGAACTTGTCAGCAATATCTGGTTATGCAGGTAGGCTTTCAAATCATATAGCTTTTAATAAACTATTACTGTAATGTCTAGGGAAAAAAAAAAAATCTAGGGAGATTGGTCAACTGAGGTACACCCACAGCGTAAAGCTGCAAGGTAAGCTTACCCCAGCAAGATATTACAAAACTGATTTTTTGTGAACTTACTCATCTTCAACTTACATTAATTGCATGTTAGTGAAAGTGGCTAACACTTTTAATTAGATGGAAGACTACATGGATTAAACTACCTTCATTCTATTATCCACAACAGCAGTCAATGAGAGGACTCCTTACACCGCGAGCTCTTGCGTGATACTTGGTAATTACAAGTATCTGGGATACTCTAAAGAAGAGTAAACTGCAGAGATTAACTAAACCAAGTTTCAGGGCAAGTTTAAATGAAACTCATTCAGAACTGTTCCTACACTACACTGCTAAACATGTTTGCCTAGGTTCCAAACACAGCACCATTACAATCTCACTAGCAGCTATACAGTTACATCAGCATAATTAAGAGACATCAAGAGCACCAGACTTCTGCAGGAAGTAGGACGTAAAAAGGTCTGTCATGGGATTCATTTTGGATTATTTAAAACAAAATCAGGAAAGTTACAGAAAGGCAGGGGAAAAAGTAACAATTATTTCATTGCTAGGGAATATCAGGGAATTTCCCCATGCTCCCCCCCTTACCCCCCGCTTTCTGCCCCATCAAGCAGTAAGTAGAATTACAATACTTAAATTCAAAGAATGTGGCTGAACTGCTCAAAAACAGCTTCTTGATAAGGATTCCTGGAACCTGCTTGTCACCTGGAAGATGAATTGCAAGGGCACATCAAAGATACGGCCCACAGCAGTACCCCTTAGTCCAAAACTCTTACAGCAAATACACTCCTACTAAATTCTGCCCGTGAAAACATATTTTGCTGAAATACAGAGCAAAGGTAAAAGTATGAGTAATCTTACCAAGCTTTCTCAGCATACGGACAATTCTAGCTGTTCTCCTTTTGGAGAAAGTCCAAGGGGATAAAACACTGAAAGCCTTGAGTTCAGCAGTCAGTCTACACGACCTTTGCTTTCAGGATTTACTACCAGAGCAGCAATGTGTGCTCTCTGCCACTTGTGAAAACTAAGATTAGAACAGAGACCCTGTCCCATGGCTTAGTACCATCTGATTCTAAGGGAATAGACCCAGATGAAATGTTTACACTTCAGGTTAGAAGTGAGTTCTGTCAAAGTCTTGTCTCAAGATGCAATAGGAGTCAATCTTATGGCAGCATTACTGAAAATTGTCCATAAACTAAATTAAAAAGAACATCTTTCTGCTTGTAATGCTGATACTTAAAACGAAACATTTCTGATGCCACCATTCCAATGAACTTGGAAATGCTCTCATTATCAGGTAGAGGGCTACCTGATAACCTTTTGTCACTGGCAAACTAGTTAAACCCCAATATAGATCAGATTTAAATCCCCATAAGGTCTTCTCAGGTGTAGTTAACTGCCTGTACACATTATGCCAGGGAACAGTGTGAACATTGACTGTGCAACGGTGCAGTTACACACTAATGTGTATTTCTTGTCACTTTTGAACTGGTTTAGGTAACAAAGGAAAAGTGTCAAAGCCTACGGTATTAGGTACACAGCAGTTAATCACAGAGTCCAAACTTGTTACTGCATGTAGAGTACCTGTCACATTGAAACAAACCCTCAGTGACAAAAAGCATACCCTGAGGAGGGGAAAAAACCTGCACTCAATAAAGAGCATTTGTATGAACAAGACACAGGAGTGCTAAACTGAACAGCTGGCCCTCACAGAGTTTCTAGCTAAGAGAAGCCACTGTATTTCATCACAGCAGTGACTCAAAGCCTCTTCACTGTCTGTGAAGACATTCTGCAGCAAATAAAGTCAAGCATTATTTTATGTAGCAGCACTAGTTTAGCAGAAAGTGTTCTCTCAGCCATCAGGCTTCTCAAAATATGAATAAAGAGCATCAGGTAACAACCATAACCGGAAGAGATGCAGGAATGAGAAATTACAATTAGTTCCCATACCCATGCAGATGAAGATAACTAATCTGTAGCTAATAAAAGGTACACAAGAAAGCTCTGTGTTTTTACTTCTGGTCTTTCAGGGTCAGACATGGGAAAGAAGTTCAAGTTTGTGCCTGACCTAACACACAATTCCCCCTCAAAACATCAGTAGAAGGATCAGCAAATGATTTCAACGAAAGAAAGCACACAATGAGAAATGTTTCCACTGTCCTCATTACATTTGAAAGTAAGGCTCCCAAAGTGTTGTGAAAAGGGTTTTGTATCGCTAACACTTCTAACAGGGATGTTTCTGTAACCCCACACGGAAAGAATACAACAGAACAGGAAGAACTTCATGTTTATTCATGTGAAAACAGCAACACACTATAGAAGAGGGTTCATAGTAATCTATTCATTAGGCATCACTTCCACTTCAAAAACTGAAATTCCTAACACTCATGATGTCTTTAATGATCAAATACAGAAAACAGAATTATAAAGGGACCCACTAGTGTTGTACCGTGTATCTTCTGAAGCTACAAATGTCAATTCTGTGGATAACTTTCTGATATTATACAACCTGCAGGACCACAGCAACTATGCCAGATGTACACGCCTGTATTTACATATTGAGTAGAAAAGACAGGAAAGAAATTGCATTTGCTTCCTAGTGCAAGTCTACAATAATCACACAGACAGAACAACATTTATTAACAGGAATGGAACAAGTCCACACATGAATAAGAAAAGATTTTAAATAATACAGTTGTAAAAAAGATTAAAAAAACTCAGACTGAGGTAGTCAAGAATGTGCAGTATGGGTGTTTGTACAGAGCACCTGTACAACAGTTTCTCAAAAGCTCACGTTTACTATTGGAAGTGTGGTAGGCTAGCAGGGTGGGCATGGCTTATAATGAGTATGCCTTCTGTTAAAAAGTTACCAAAGATCAGCTAGTGATATGTACAATATTTTGAGTTGAAACCACCACTAAACAATCTCGTCCAAGAATTCTATTCTACTTTGACTTCTGATCACTCCAACTTCATCCTGACATAAGTCCATTCCCAACTTTTCCCCAACCAGAAGAATTTTGGTGGTATGTATAACAATTTTTTTCTGAACTCAGAACCAGATTAAAGTAAAACGGGAAGAAAATGCTTTGAAGAAACACAAACATTTTAAACAAAAACAATCATTTTTCTAAATGGTTTTATTTACATTTTTCATATACAAGTACGTTAAATGATACATTCTGACTAGTATCCACACCAGTGTGAATTACATGAATTAAAGATACTGATGTATTGCATATGATGAAATGCAAAACAATCAACCCTAAGCTTTGGTCCCACCCTCTGAATCCTCATACAGCATCTGGTTTGTTACTGAGACATCTAAAATTCAGTGTGTTCATATCAAATAGAAGTTATCTCAACAGATATATCTAGATTCATTTCTTTAGAACAAGCAATAACACAGGAGTCTTACTTGCAAAATTTGCAAGACAAAAAGTACATATTAACAGCCAAACACTTCACATGCATGTTCCTAGCTTTGTATTTATTGTTTCTAGGCTTGGGGTATGTCACAACTGTCTTGTGCTTATGATTTTTAAATTTTAATGATGGCAACCTTTCAATCCTTGCTACCAACAGTTCAAAGTGACCAGGATAGGATGAAATATATTCAGCAACAAAAAAGGTAAAAAGGTGTAGTGTGAACTGGCCTGAAATAGTTGGGACAATTACAGATTAAAGTTTCCACTTAGAGACACTGCAACTAAAAGCTCTTCAGATCATGAAAAAGATGTTGCAAATACACAAATGTAGTTTAGTAAGTGTGCTTAAAAGGATTTTCAACCTGGTCATTTCTCCAAAGGATACTATCAGAGAAAAAAGGTGACAGCTTCAAATGCTTGCTTCATAACTATTGAAACATTTTCAACACTGGTAAAGTAAAAGTTCTTTCAAGTGCATGAAAAGCAATATCAAGTCTTTCTGTATCTAAAAGATGGTTAAAACAGTTGAAAAGACAAAGGAAATAGACAGTTGGGCCTAAGGGATCACAGGGTAGTACATCAGAATTTATTTTTACATTTCTGTAGCACCTTTTAGCTAGATGCCAAAAGCACTTTAATCACTAAAGTGAGCCTCACAACAACCCTGTGAGGTAGGTAGGTATCTGGTTTAATAATGGCAGAACAGGTTAAATAACTTACCCCAGAAGACACAGGAAATCAGTAGAGCAGGATAGAATCCAGATCATGTGATCTATGAATTTAACATTATGGCACATGTGGGACTGAGACTGATATGCTCCTTTTTATAAAACTGTGAAAGAGGTACTGACATGTGAAATGATTCGAGTTTTCTGGAAGTAGATTTTCACAGGAAAGGTTAAGAGAAAAATGTGCTTTAAGCAACTAGAGAAAACAAGAGTAAGAAGAGTGGCATTACTGTACCACTTCCTAAATTTCAGTTGATCCAGAACAGCAAGTATTTTACTTGCTGAAATTCATATAAAAAATAGACTACATAGTCTGTCACATTCACTAAATGAAATCCTATCTTCACAAGTCTTAAGCATTCAGATGCTATGACCCAAAACCCTTGTGAGCTGTGAGTTGTGTCATCCAGTTCTATAATTTCTACGACCTATAAGTGCTTTTTTCAATGTCAGAAGAAATAAGAACCAGTGTGAGAATCAAATTTGTTTGGCCAATTCAAACTTTCATAGTAAAGTTCCCATTAACAAACTGTCAAAGCATGCTCTTCCCAGTTAATCTCCATATTCTGCTGACTACCAGTCGTAACAGGGAGACCAGAGCATGTAAATTGGTGCTTGGCACATAAAAAGGAATTATTATTTCATGGAAAGGTTATTTCATCACAGTCTGTGTATCAACAGCAGTAAGTTGGATGATACACTAAGTGCTGAGCATTGCTTTACGCTATATTCCACTAGGGAACAAAGTCACAGACAAAAAGTAATGAACAGAGTGTTAAAAACAAGAGGTGGTCAGAGCAGTAAGGCCTACACTTGAAATTTTTACATTTACAAAATGAACTGGCATATGCAGGAAAACAAATCTTTGTTACTATAGATTATAAACAATGATTTCTACTTGAAGACTGAAGTGACTTAGAACACATTCTTCAAGTTAGGAAAAGGGAGACGTAAGGATTTAAAAAATTTTATAAAGAACACAGCTGTTGAAGGGCTAATTCCTTTTTTGTTAAGGCCATAATCATAACTTTCACCCTAGCTCATCACCAAATAATAAACCACCACTATGTAATGATATTCAGATCAGATTTATGTTGTTCAGAGGACAAAATTCTCTAGTAAAAGACAACCTGCCAGAAAACAACCCCCACTTCCCTCTCCTTTTTTGTCTTTGTGATGCCAAGAGGAAGCATTATGTTAAAGAGGACAGCAATATGCTTGTTTTGACAACAGGAAAAAGGCAGCTTACATCTGACTGAAGATTTAGCAATTTTCAGATTTAAATACTGAAGCCGTGAATCACAAGCAATGCTAAACAAAGATTTACCACAGGTTTACTTTCCCAGCTCAAGGCTGGAAAGATCTATACTTCTGAACTACCCAAGAGAAACTTTCTAGCAGTAGATGACCACTAACATTTCAAAGGAAAAAAGCTTTTGGAAAATACCTTTCCTATATTCCTTGTAAATCTTAAGGCTGCAATAGAAGAAGCCTCAAAACAATTCCTCTATCTCAGGCTACCTGCAAAAACTAATTGAAGTCTTAATTTATATTCAATCACACTGATAAAAGAACATTTAAGAAAATATTTAGTTTTGAATTTACTCTCAGACAGGACTCTACATATGATGTGCAGCTTAAACCAACACTGACAGTAGTACCCAATCGTGTGAATATAAATATTTTTAGAGAGGAATTTGGAAATAAAGTTATTTCAGCTTATAGCTATAAATGGTTACACATACTAAAAAAAAAAGGCAGAGATAGGCATGTTGCTTTTTAGTCAAATCAGTCACTAGGTGAGCTTTGAGAGAAGGTACTGGAACCAGGAAAGAAAAGTTTAAAATTCATGCCATAACTGGAATTTTAAAAATTTGCCTGTTAAGATGAAAGATAAATTTCTAGGTAGCAACTTCCTAACATTTCTTTTAAATATAAATAAGCCTTTTCAAGTGTAATTTCTACCAAACCACTATAACTCACACATTTCCATTGTTCTGAATAACTGAATCATACATTCCATTTCTCTTATATTTGAAGTGTAGTTACAGGCGCACACACACACGAACTAGGGATCTTTATATCAATTTTTTCCTCCTCAAATTTACCTTGTTTTCCCTCCTTACCATACCTGCTGGGCAGCAGCTAATCTTACTTCCTTGAAGGAGCACAAAGAATTATACCCTAGACTGTTTCAGGCTTTGTCACTGTTAATGTTTTGAAATATTACCAGATTGTAAATTAGTTACAAGGTATCCATTAAGGGAGGCAATGTCTGTCAATTCATCTCTGAACATGATTCAAGACAAGAGGCCTGACAGGAAGCTTCATGCTGATAGTAGTTTACTTCCTGCTGAAAGTGCTACGATACAGTACACTGGCTTTCTGAGGTGGGCTTAGTTAACTCCTAAGTTTGAGGTATGGGAAAGATAAAGGTTTTAAAGAAGCACAGAAGTGAGCTAATGTAATCAAACTAGATCAGATTCTAAAGACTAGATCCTGTAGTAAACATTGCAGGTACTAAGAGGGTAATGGATTTGGCTGCAGGGTCCCAAAGGGGAAAACATACTTCTCTGTGCTAGTGCATTCAATAGCTCCCCAGTTTGTCCAACCACCAACATTCTAACTACTACAAGCTACTGAAAAAACTACAATATTTAATTAAGTAATATTCAATTTACATTGCACTATTTTGCACTGTAACATCTTACTACAAACTGCAATAGAAACATTTTGTTAGATTCTCATGATCCCCATGCCAGAACATATTTAGATAAGTAATTTAATATAAAATAAGATATAGTGACTAGAAAATGCAGTTTTACCCCTCAGACTGCTGCTTAACAATTTTCATATACAATGGAAAAATTAAATTTAGCCATCTAATGTATCACCTAGAGCACAGATCCCCACCCTTGTGGTTTAGCATGTAGATCTGTCTCAAGAAAAATGTGCAGTTAAAAGATGCCCTCAAAACCCCTGTGTATTAGTATTAAATAACAGCTACAAAAAAATTTAAAAAAAACCCAAAACCCAAAGTTCAGATTATACAGTGCATTTCATGGCATGTCATTAAAGACTTAAAATTATCAACTCAGTGGTAAATTTTATACAGCTATGTAAACAATTGCAGTTTTGTTGGGATTTTTAGCAGCTAATGAGTTGTGCTAATGCAGTTTCCCAGCATTTTCATTCCAGAAATAAGCCTCCATCCCACACCCTCCCTGAAAATACTGTTCAAAACACTCAATTCCCTAAGCAAGCAAAAAAAAAAAAAAAAAGAGGTCCAAACATTCACAGGAAGTCATTCAAATAAGTTTGTACATATAAATAAAAAAATGTCCTCTAAATAAATGACACGGGAGGCAATAAATTGACACGACAAGTAAATAAAAGGCTAAAGCACTCCAATACCATTGAAACGGTTTTAATGTTGTTGCAATTCCATAATGCAACAATCATCAACTCATAAACGACCCAGTATTTTAGAATTCATTTTAATCACTCCTTTGTACCTATTTTACAAAATAAAGGCAAGGCATATTTAAAATCCCCTTTTCCCTAGATATTATGAGCCTATCTTATTTATGCTTATGAAAGTGTAAACTTAAACTCCTATTAAATAAGAAAAAAATATAAAAATATTAACCTCTGCTTCAATGTACAGTTTCCAGAATCTGCCAGAACTGGGGAACTGGGCAACAAGGCGTTCATAGGTCTTCCGTGCTTTGTCTATAGGTTGATTCTAAAAATTGAAAACCAAAACAGCATTTACAATATTATGATTTATGTAAATGAATATGCTGGTTTTACTCCAGAACCAAATAGCGTGAGTGGACCATAGATAAGGAAATTTAATCCTATGTCACTAAACCTGTGCCTCTCGAATGAGAATGCTCCAAGCGTCAAGGTCATATGGATTTTCTTCTAGTTTCTTTTCAGCTTTCTTCACTTTTTCTGGGACATATTCAGCAGCCTAGAAAAATTAAAAAGAAGACATAAGAGATCACAAGTAGAGTTTGAAAAGTTCTGTTGCAGCTAACATTCCAAACCTAGTTTGTATGCTGGAGTTATGAAATTGTACTTGTATCCGGAAAACAAGCTCTCTCAGTCAAATAAAGCACTCGTACCACAAGAAGTTTTACATATTTGGTGTTTCACCAAAAGCTACATTAACTGTATGGTTCTAAAACACTAGAACCAATTTGAGTTTGAGAGATAATTTACCGCACTATGAATTTTAGAGTTTTACTGACCTGAAACTTTTAAGATGCAAAAAGTTCAGACCATTTTTCTATTACAGACTTCAGCCAAAGAAAATCCAGGTTATCGCCCGAGTCATTCTGAGCATGCAGAACAGTCCAGTCCTCCGTATCACACGTTACGCATTTAATACGACTAGGAGACTACAGTTTTAGCAGCAACATATACAAGTTATCCAAACAGTTTCTTCATTAGCTTTCTGATCTGTTAATCAGGGTACAGGATTATAGAAAAAAAGCTATAGGGGTCTTCATAAACCAAATGTAAAATAGCATTGGGAGGCAAGGGGAAAACAAAAGTGGTTGGAAGTTAGGTTTAAAATAATTATCACAAATTATGGTCTTCACAAAAGTCAGCCCACGCTGCTCAGGAAACTTTAGGTGCTCAGGGTTCTCTGTTGCCATGTTGCACAGGAGTTTCTGTTCAAACAACCTGGTTTTGTTTCTGTGTCTTATGTGGTCCCATTACTGTATCTTCACCTTATGAAATGGTTATAAAAGCCATGTGCAGAAAGAAACGCTGCCATGTCCATGGGAACACACAGGACAGGATGACAGCAGTGTTTGAGCCACCTCATGAGGTTTCCAGTTCCATTTTAAATTCCAGTTTTAGGTGGCTTAAGATCACTTGACAGGGTACTGGGCCATCTCATTTAAACTATATTTATATAGTTTACATCAAATAGTTGGACTAGGTAATTCTTGAGGTCCCTTCCAACCTGATATTCTATGATTCTATGTATTCTTACTGTAGCTTTGGCAATAACTACTTTAAAATGTATGGTTTACACTCAGACATTCATACTGGAGATTAAAAGCTTCTTTTGATTCTGAAAGCTTTACCAAACTGAATGTTAACTTGTTAACAAACTGCAGTTACTATTGTAAGATTAAGTGTTCTCTTAAAGACTTGTGGAAATATCTTACTTTATAATCCCCAAGTTTAACACAGCACAAAGTAGATTATAATATTGCAATATGATGTTCAGATACAGACAAGCCTTAAGAGGTGCATTTGTGGTCCCTTCCAATGATATGAAGCTTTTTATTAAGCATGAAATATTGTCCCAACCTGTATGCCAAACAGTTTATTTACTAACTCTCCAAACTTGACTCATTTTCAGACAGACATTAGCAGTCCCAAATCACAAGATCAAGTAAATTCTTGCCTTCCTGAGATGTAATGATAACCTGTAAATTATTACTACATGACCTCTCTCATGAAATTTTACAAGTTAACTACATCATTACCCTTAGAATATAAGATTCTATATTGTATGCTGCAGTGTGACTAATCTACTGTACAGAAAATTCTAAAAACCTTCTAAACTGCTATAAGATTATTTCAAGGAAATAATTTTAATTCTTCCAATTAGGTCTAGGCCAAAGCACAGCTCTGAAGCTGAAAAAGACAAAGCAGGACAGGGAACTGCTCCTCCTCTGTACCAAAGGTGCCATCACACACAAATAAAGGGACTCAACAGAGCTATGATTTCCAGTACAATTAACAAGCATTATTATTGTGCATCACTACTGCACATGACTCCTGAAGGAAAATGACTTAAAAACAAAATGCTGGGGCTGGAAAATGCAGTAAGCCTCAGTTACTTGGAAATATCAACTTTATTTTCAGGAGTGCTCTGACCCTTTACTTTTGTCAGCCTCTGCAAATACACTACTATACAACAGTTGCTTGTGTTATATATTACAATTCAGATTGATAATTTTAAAAAGCGACCATATTTTTAAATATATTTTAGCACTACCAGGTTTTGTGTCAGTCCTACTAGCGGGATATAATTCAAGGTATATCCTTTAAAAGATTTTAAATTCATTTATAAAATGGATAAATGGTCCAAAATGTTGCACAACCGTTAAACTGATATGTAAAAGAGCCACACATGAAAGGGAAAAGGGTTAAAAAATATCAGTATAAGCTTTTAAAGGAGCTTAAAGAGCATTATTCTTTTTGATTCAGTTTTCAAGTCATTTTTAACACTAATTGCTCAGTGCAAAGCAGCGTAGCTTGGAAGGCAACTATCACGTCCCACAGAAAACTAAATTATAAAACAAATTTTAAAAATCTTACAAATTAGTAGCTTAAAAGTAGTAAATTTATAAATTTCCATATGAATATTTTTACATCCCTAGGTCTATCAAAAATCTGACTGTAATGCTGCATTTTACAATTCCACTGATACTGGCTTAAGATGCAAAACTATAAAATGAATTAGGTTTTATTTCTTCTAGAGTGATACGCATAAACATATTTTTTCAGCTTACAGAAGGCAGCACTGAAGCTGAAATTTCCAAAGCTTAAAGACTATTTAAGTTCTCTGCAGATGACCCCAAGTTGAAATACTGTTTATTCACTAAAACATTAATTCAAGTTCTCCCAGATCAGTGGTATTACTTCTCATTAGATTTCACCTCAGTGAAACCTCCTTGTCTCATATTCAATCAAGCATATATTATTCTGCGTTCAATAAAAAATAAATGCTAATAAATGCTACAGTAAAAACACCCTCATCCTATATAAACAACTAAGGCATTTGTGCAAGCACATGGTCCTGCACTCTTAAGTAGTAACTTCCAAACAGGAAAATGTAGAGCAGGCTGCTGGAGCACACCTCAACTATTTTATTAACAGTTCAGTTGTATTATCTCAAACCTTCCCATATGACACACAAAACTCTTCTAACAATGCAGTGAAACAGTTAAGGCTTTCAGGATTTTAGTTTCACCTATGCAGATATGAGGCAATAAACTCAAAAAGGCTCAAATAAACTACCCTTGTAAAAAAAGAAATGCTTATGTGTTATCATAGCAATCCTACATTAATTCTGTATGCTTGATACAGGACTCCTCAGCTGTTAACTCATCTATTGAGAAAAAAACCCACCTAACTTCTTAGATCAGCATATATTCACTTGGCAGCAGCAGATAAAGTTCTCCATGCAGTTATACAAGACAAAAATTAAGGAGCTATAACAGACTGAAAATGGCTTTATGATCTGGGTTTTAAATTGTTCTGTTTGAAAATCCTTGTACATTACATCCTATGTAGGAAAGCCCCCAATTTCTTAAGGCTGGTGATCACTCCTCCTCGTGTCCATATCCAGCTCCAGAAGGGATAAAAACCATCCACATCAGAGGTGCAAACTGCACTGCAGGCAAATCAGTGTCCTCGATATATCTAAGCCAAAGCAGGGCCTGATTACATTGCATCTTCACAAATAATTTCTCATATATTGTAGAAATCTATACCTGCACCATTTTGCCAAAACTAGGAGTGTAGGTAAAGATACATTCAGTTAAACATCAAACCTGTGAGGACATCTACTGCAAGCATGTAGTGAGAAGGAACAAGGAGCTTGACTTTTAATCTAGCTCAACTATAGCCAGGAAGATATTTATCCCAGTCTTGTAAACTGCATGTTAACTGCATTCTGTGCTTAGATCTGCTGTAATCACAGTTTAAGGGTATGTGGCTTTTGATAATGTATTTAATTGCGCTGCTTGTGCAATAGCCAATATCCAACACTGAATACTTAATTCCTGGGTGGTTGTTAACTGCCATGATCCAGCCCCTCAATAAGCATTTTCAGACCCTCCCCCCTCAAGTTAACAGAGGCACTGAGTTGGCTTCATCTTCTAACAGGCCAGTTCAAGGAGTTAAATCAGAAAAAAAAATCCTATTAGAGAAATTACAAACTTTCTAATGGTTCAATTCCTTGATTTCAGAATCAGATGTGATACAGACTAAAGGATGCAAAGCCATACAGGACTTGAGCAGCCACAACTTAGATCAGCTGAAACTATGACAAAACTGCACCTAATCAGAGAGATACTGGGTTTTAGTTTTTCTTTACTGCCTGAAAACAAAACAAAACCCCACAAACAGGTGCTACCAAGAATTGCTGCATACAAACTGTCTGGTTTCCCCCCCACCTCTGCTTTTCATGCCTGTGTTCAGTACACCTCCCACATAACTGGGCTCCTATCCCACAGACAGCCCTCTGAGGGTCATGGAATTATTTTAGCAGTTAAGATTCCATGTCCACAAGTATCTGTGTATTATTACCATATTATTCTGCGTTCAGCTTCCCTTTTATTATTTATACACAGATAAACATCAATGGATTTGTTTCACAGATACTAAGAGTGTAAGATGATCTTTATGATCACAGTTTCCAAAATCTGAAAAGACCTAACGCCAAATTATCCAACAAGAAATCTAAAAGCCCCTTCCTGCAAAATACATCAACTGCACAAAATCCAAATTCTAATTCATAAAGGATTTCTGAAGAACAGAAACAAAGAAACCTTTGTAGAAACAAAGTATTCACTAAAAGTTATTTATCAATCACCTTCAAGGAAAAATTACAGCAGGTTTGTATCCTGCTGTTAAAAGCAACAGTTAAGTTTTCCCAGCATTCTGAGAATGGGCTTTCATGACTCCAACGCGTGAAGAACCTATCTAACCAAACACCTCTTTCAACTATTCACACCACCTAATGCATCTGATTTCTTAAAACATCCTCCTGTTTCCACAAAAGGATTTAAGCAGCTGTTCCAACTGTGAAGAGGACAGTTTAAGATGCTTTAAAAAGTACCACTAATTATGAAATGAGAACAAGTGCTATAGACCTTTGTACACAAAAAGGAAGGAACTTTAATGGCTAGTTCAGTCAAATTTGTTCAACATCCAGGAGGAGTTTTTGTCAGTGTGAGATGCAGCTGTTCAGTCTACAAATGTAGATTTCTATGATAAGGACGTGGCTGAGTGGTATTCTTAAAGCTGACATTGGAAAATCTGGTTTGTCCAACATCACGTAGACCTTGCCAGGAGTCTGGCAGGGACTTAAAGTTTAATTCCTGACATCATTCAACTGGTTCTGCAGAAATTAATTTGGGTCCAGCACAGGTAATACAGTGCAAGAATTTAAAATATACTGCTATAGTGCTGGCTATGTCACATTTCCTTACACCCCTGCTCCAGTCTTTTCTACAGTAATGCAGCAAGGAGACAACCTATATAATGTACATTAGACTCCTGATCTAGACAGTAAAGCTACATTTTAACTGCACCTGGTACAATAAAGCCTCCTAAAGCCTAGCTAGGTCTTTAACTTTACCCTCCCACCCTTTCTGCATCCAACATTCCACTCTTTTTCCTTCCCACGTTATCACAACTTCATACTTGCTGGAGTCAGCAGGACAATTTGTTATTCCCCTGGCTGCTTTTGGAAGTCTTCTCTAAACTCTAAGATCTGGGAAGTAAAATGCAGACGTCTCTATGTGTCAGTGAATCAGAGCTAGCAATTCTGGTTTGTCAAAGATCTTTAACATCTGCATCATACGCTATCACGTGTACAACTCAGCACAACGTAGATGCAAATTAACTGTGCAGTCACCCCCTTATATCCAACTATGTGACTGTCAATGAAAACAGCACCCAAAAACTCAAGCTGGTTGTGGAAGCAGCAGATGAAATCTAAAACAGGAAAGCCAGACACAATCCACCCTCTGCCTACCTTCAGCTTCCTACAGAAAGGAACATTTAAAACCATAAGAATATTGCACATGTTACCTAAAGGGCTCTCTGACTTTACAACAGGTTACAGTGGAGAGCAGCTGCAATGTGAGGAAGGGAGCAAGGCACAACTGCCCCCATCACAATGCTTTGTTGTTCCTCCTTTGGCAAAGACACGGTGAATGCAGGTCTGAAGACCACGGTCAGGCTGGCATCACCAGTTAGAGGTACACCTGCTTCACTACACCATTGAAAGAGTGGTAGCCTAGGGTGCAGAAAACTTCATGGTAAAACTGCTAAAGACACACCAAATCATGGCCTATCTTACCATTAGGAGTAAGAAAACAAGGTACAAAAAAACTAGATAAGTTAATGAAACTGAAGAAAATTAATGGAAGGGAGGTAACTGACCATAAGATAACCAGAGACTTCTGGGAAACCAGAGTCCAAGGGCCTTCGTAAAGAGGATGGAATAAGAAAACAAAAAAAAATACCAAAACAACAAAATATATATTAGTTAGGGTTTTTTTGTTATTTTCATTTAAAGTGCACCCAACATGAAAACAATAATCACAAGGGGGGGGGGGGGTGTGGGTGTGTGGTGGGAAGAGATGAACCTTAATAAGGTTAAAAAAAAAATAAATCAAGCCATGTGCTAACCTACACACTTTACAGAGGCTGCAAATATTGACTTGAACTTTTTGAATGCTAAAACCCTCTCTGATATGGCATCACAATATTACAATTGTTACTTTCCAGAATAGATTTTACTTCAGTGTGCAGACAGTAATTTAAAATTTCCTATATAAATTCTCCCTTGCAAAGGAGAATTAAAACTTCAGTCAGAATTGGTTTTAAGTATTACAAGCTACAGAAACATATTACTCGAACCAGCAGTTTAATTATGCAGTTAAACAACAATGTATTTTAAAGAAAAATATATTGGAGGGAGTAAGCTTCAATGTGAAACATGTTACACATCAGGATTACCAAAATGACATTGTAACATTCTTGCTTCTTTGTAGCCATTTATCTTGTGATGAAGGGAACCATTCAGAAAACTCTCTTGCTTAAACACACAAGTATACTTACTAATGTGGCCAGCTTTGAGTATACAAGCTTGTAATTCATAGGATATTTTCCTAATGAGACAGAAAGCAAGTCTTTTATATTCTGAGCATTAGTCTTGCCTACCAGAACTGGTGATCTTACAAAGAGTTTACACACTACTGTTTCAGAGTACAGGCCCAGACACACAGAAACATAACCTCTTTTGTAAACAAACTCATACTCTGCAAAGAAAAGCTTCTTAAGGGAGTACATCGGCTTAATTTTCAGTATTTTTGGAGGCTACACGGGCCACTGAGGCTTGCCACAGTGTTATCAATTGCTCCTGCCTCAGCAAGAAACCTTCATTCCCATCTCTCCAGTTAATACCGATTCTAAAGATAGCTTAACTATTTAAAAGGCCTATTTAGATAGATTCTGCCTGCAAGTAGGAGATACATCAGGTAACACCATGAGGCATACAACACTTCACATCTGCCTAGAAAATCAGTAGTTTGATAAATANGCGCCCCCCGGGAGGCTCCGGGCCGGGTCGCCCCACCGCCACAGCGGCCCGAGCCTCCACCCTGCTCCTCAAGGAGCGGCCTCACCCTCCTCCTGCTCACCTGGTCACCGGCAGCTCCCTCAGCAGACATGACCTGCTAAAAAACAGGGCTGGGGCGCAAAGGCCCCAAANTCCAAGAGCGAGACTGCTGTTCCATAAAGAAGATTCTTTATGAAATATGCATATTTTTAAGTGCTTTAACTATACCTTATTCCGAAAAAAAAAATATTGTTAGAGACACACAACCTTATACGTTAAGTGCATATGTTCAGCAAACGTTTGCTATACAGAACACAACAAACATATCAACGTAAAAATGTTCTTTCGAAGGATGTGTTCTCNGGTGCGCGCCAGGATGTGCGTCATAGTAGCGCGCGGCAGTAGAGCGGAAGTGGTCAATGAGGGCGAGCCCGACGGGAGGTGCCCATGGGAGGCTCTGAGGCTGAGGAGGAGGCGGCCGCCCAGCGCCCGCGGTGGGGCCCGGTTCTCCCCCCTGGCGGTGCGGGTGGTAGGCCTGTTCCTTGTGGGGNAGACACACAACCTTATACGTTAAGTGCATATGTTCAGCAAACGTTTGCTATACAGAACACAACAAACATATCAACGTAAAAATGTTCTTTCGAAGGATGTGTTCTCAACCATGAAGAAAAGGGATCAAGGAAAGAACACTATAGTGTCTATTGTCCACCTCGACCTGAATTAAAGTTTGCTTACCATAAACGCGAATGATAAGACACAGCTTTCAGAGCATTACCGGTCTTACTGAGGGCGGAAGCTCG
The DNA here is from genome assembly GCA_013399075.1 of Chloroceryle aenea. NCBI lineage: Eukaryota > Metazoa > Chordata > Aves > Coraciiformes > Cerylidae > Chloroceryle > Chloroceryle aenea. Next base: position 234,405 of record VWZY01011718.1, on the reverse strand, counting down.
GAGCGGCTCCGCGCACCCCCTTCCCCCACCGCAACGCTTTGCTGACGGAATAAACGCGAGTTCCTCAAAATGGGTGTGTGCGGTGGGGGGAGGGAGCCCTTCGACCGCGCCACTGAGGAGACCGAGAGGGCTTAGGGGCGTAGGAAAGGCCGGATCCCGCTTCCGCACCCTGGCCGTGCTCCCCTCAGCCTCAGGGGCGGCCGCAACGCAACGGCAGCTCCGGGCAACGGCCAGCCCCACACCTCATACTGACAGCCCCACCTGCCCACTAAGACCTG